>JARBDR010000915.1:887696-955196 GCA_029721355.1 Tegillarca granosa | reverse complement strand
CAGGTTGTAAGAATGTTAATGTTTTACACCTGTTCAACAGAAAGACACGTAACAAAAGAAGGTTATTTTAACCTGCTCAGGAACACAATATACAGAACGACACCCGTCGCCAATTTCTTAAATTACATTATGCAAACAAGGGCTTAGATACTATTAATATTTCTAATATACTACTTAATATAATTGTACAATCTAAAGATCCTACTTATTTCACATATAACTCGCCACCTCAAGTTCCTTACTTCTACAATTAACCCATTGCATCCTAAATTTTCTACTATAAACAAACTTTGCAGTGCCTAAACTTTCGTAACTTTACCCCTGCTACCTGCTCTTCCTCAGCGTCAACATATATTTATAAACCAGCTTGGCATGTAGTAACAGGTGATCTCAATATAATTGAGAACACTAAATTAAGACGACTTCTTTCAGAAGGCCCTAAATACAGGGATGCTCAACCTTTGTCTTGGGGACACAATTTCAAAATCATAATGGATTCTGTTGAAGAATATGCTAGACGTTGGGTTCAATTTGGAAGACGTTCAGCTTGATACTTTATCCGACTGGATAAGGACAATAAGAAATTTAATAAAGTCAAGTATTGCCAAACTATCTAAAGGGTCTATGGGTACTTAACCTTTTTAGTGCTTAGGGACTCTGAGATTTCTGCAATCATTATGAACATACATAACAGGTATGTTGTTGTCACAGCTGATAAAGCTTCTAACAACATAATGATCGTTTGTAAGAAATTCTATGTTGAATTTCTTATTAAGGAGCTTAGTTTATATAGTATATCGGAGAATCCTACTTATACCAAAACTAATTTTACCAAAGATGAAGTTCTTTGCAATCATAGAGGAGTCCTTGAGTCTTTCGGTATCAAATCAGGAAGATCTTGACCAGTATCACTTGTATTGGATTCCAAAACTTCACAAAATCCATACAATGAAAGATATATAGCAGAATCATCTAAATGTACTACTAAATCATTATCAGTAATTCTAACACAATTTTTTACAGTCGTCAAAGATGGCCTTCAGACTTATTCAGAAAAAGTGTATCCTACATCTGGCATCAACCAAATGTGGATTCTCAAAAATTCTAAAGAACTACTTGACCATCTTGTTTCTTATACTGTGTCTTAGGTGAAAAGATAGAAACTTTTGATTTTTCTACTCTTTTCACCACTATCCCTCTTTCTAAATTGAAAGATCGTCTAAAACAAATCATTCACTTTTCATTCTTTTACAAAAACGGTAAACCAAGATATAGATATCTAGTGCTCAACAGGGATTCTGACTATTTTGTAAAACACCAAACAGACTGTTAACAAAAATATACTGAAGATACCATCAACAAAATGTTTTTGATAGACAACAAACATATTTGTTGTGTTTGGCAATATAATTTTTCAACAAACAATCGGTATACCAATGAGCACAAACTGTGCACTATTGCTTGCTGATTTGTTTCTTTATTCATTTGAATCAGGATTTTTACACAACCCTGTCAAATCTGGAGAAAAGGCTGTCGCTAAATTATTCAATTAAACATACAGATGTATAGATGACGTTCTATCTCTAAAAATCCCAAATTGGAGAATATGCAAATGCCATCTATCCAAGTGAGCTTGAAATGAAAGACACGACAGATTCTTCATGTTGTGCTTCATATTTAGACTTATACCTTATTTATAGAAAGGTTACATCTGAAGCTATACGAAAACGTGATGACTTCAATTTTTCTTTTGTCAACTTTACGTTTCCTTACAGTAATATCCCTGCTTCTCCTGTGTATATATTTTTCACAGTTAATACGTTATGATAGAGCTTGTTCCAACTATGGGGACTTTCTACAACGAAGCAAACTGCTTATAATAAAATATTTGACAGTAGAATATTGCAAGCCTAGTCTAGTCAAGGCCCTTAAAAGTTTTATGGCCGTCATCACAATATTGTTGATAAGTATGTAGTCACTGTATCCAAACTTATACTAGGTATATTTGATTCATCATAGCTCTCTGTTCCTTTCATTCTCGAAATTGACTTGCACGTGACGGTTGTAGCTACCTAGACAAGAGGTTCTTGCCCTTCCGGAGCACCCGGCCTCACTTCCTTGATGGAAGTTGACGGGTATAACTAATTTTGCCAGCTTTAAAAGTTTTTACTTTGTTTGTTTGTTTGTTTTGTTTTTTTTTTTTTTTTGGATTGAGGTTTGGACAAGGACTTGTGTGTTTGTTTTATTTTTATTTCTATGTACAAGTGAATATAGAAGCAGAGTCTAGGGCTTTGAGTAAAAACTGACATCGCAGAAAATATGTAAATGGCAGTTGGTCAAAAAATCTGAAGAGGGCGAATAGGAAAAGACTGACAGATGACGGAAAAGGCTGACCAAATTAGGAATACAATTTAACAATTGAAAGACGATGATTATTCGACAGGATTACATAAAAGGCAGTACGAGGAAGCTAATGGAACATGTAAGATTAATTCATTTTATACACATGGTTCAATAAAAAGTCGATAAGACAAGCGGAAAAAGAGAGACAAATAGATAATATGTCTTTCACGAATTTATAGGAAGCTGTCGGACATAAGACTGACAAACTTTAAGACAAATGACTTAAATAAAGGAAGGCGATAAACAGATACAGACACGATAGTTGTATGAAAAGTGATGGATTTAGCCAAACGACTAACGATGCCGTGAACGAAGAGTGTTCTAAAAATGCTAATATCATTTTAGAGAAGTATTAATTATTTATGGACTCTTAGAGTTAAAGACATTCGGTACATATTAGGCAGTATATACGAGATACATAAACACAGCATTCAAACAGACGGGTTGAGATAAAAGGAAAACAGGTATACATAAAAACGGGAAAATATCAAGGAAAACAAAGGAGACTACAAAGATATGGTGATCCCACGGATATATAGTGATCCAGACAGTAAAAGAAAAATAGATGGGAATAAAAGACAGTCTCTTACTTAATGTGTTACTTATTATTTGCGTTTATACTGATTAAGGTAAGTTTTTCTTTACAACCTATCATTTAATTGTAAAAAAACATAACTGTTATCTTTATATTTACTTACTTCGGCTATATGTCAAATTATAAATTCAAAAACTATTTTGATAAGGCATTTTTTGTTAAGTTACACCATGTATTTAATTGATTAATATTGAATTGCCTTTGTACAGAAGCGTGTTGCTGCCTACTGAAATTATTTAAACATCTTATGTAATAAGTGTGTATACTTCCGCAAGCAATTATTTATGAAGTTGTTAAGTTAAATGACACTTAACACATAGGTAATACTATTCAATAGATCTGACGTTGAGTGTTTAACCAAACGTCAATATTGTCTAACACATCGAGACAGTTATGATAATATACCAAGCGCCTTACACCACTCAAAAATCGAGACTTTTTGTATCGGCATGCACAGTCGCTTTTTAATGAATTCCACAATAAACAAAATGAAACAGCCTTTGGTTATTCAAGAGCTAGTATTTTAAGACTGCAAATTTATCTTTTTATCTTAAATTCTCAGTCTACTGTGTAATTTCCTTTAAAAACGTTCCCTTTACGAATTATCTGGTAATGGATTTTGAGCCAGGAGCATACAAATTGCGCCACAAACTATTACTTATACGCTTTAGTCTAACAAGAAGTTTATTAAACGGTCTTTATATAAGACCCTGACTTTTCCGTTTATCTACAGATAAAAATCATCGAATATATCCGAACATAAATATGTTATCATCGATATGCTATTAACACGTGCAAGGTAAGCATTAACTTTTTATCATACATATTGTGTTGTTGTACTCGTCCAAATATAAACTGGGTTAGTTTAAAATAAAACACAAACAAAGAGGTCCATGACTTCATCACAATTCCAAAAAAGGAAAACTTTGATAATTGACGAATTAATTTAAACATGTAAACTTTTACCTTGTGAGTGAGACTGGGTGCTCCAGAACTGTCAGCACATTTTATCTAGCTAGCTAAACTCGCCATATGTGAATTTAAAATTAAGAATGAGAGACATATGGAACATGTGAAATATATTCATAAGTTTGAACATAATACTTATGAACTAAATTGTAAATACAGTCGTAAAACCTTCAGATATTTTATTTAACCATTGAGTCTTTTAACAAGACATATTCTTAACTTCTATAAACAAAAGAAGTTTTACTCCATTTGATAAAATTTCGCATTTACATGTAAAACAGTTTAATTTTACAAACGTCCAATTTAAACATATTTTTCTAGTCCAGCTTACAATAAGGCTGATATCGTTTAGTGAACAAAATACATACTTGAATTGTATGCCAAAACATTTATCATATTAACAAAGGGAGTAATTTTTTTTTCAAAACCAATTCTTCTTTATTTTTTTATCACATAACTTTGGTGGTGTAATTATTTCACTCTATTGGTAGTTTTTTATCTTTTCTCTTCTTCTATTTTTTCTTCTATCTTGGGTAATGGCTGGACTCCTACATGTTTTTAAAAATCTCTTTATTATTATTTATGGTTATACCATTTTTGGCACTCAAATTGTCAATTATTCTTATGCAAATTAACTTACATTTATTTATCAAAGAAATTTAAAAAGGTATACTTTTTCTGTATAAGTCGTTGTTAACTTGGAATTCAATAATAGGGGACGTGACATTTTGATCAGACGACTACGTTTAATCAATTGTTTATGTTACATACAAACGCCCACGATTCTTCTTTAAAACGTGCTTTTTTTCACTATATATATATAACGACACGCAGATGTGCTCTCTGTGTTGTGTGCTGTACGGGTTCAGGTATTTTTTTTTATTGATGCTCCGTTAATTGAATTCATATACTACTTACCATTTTATTTAGTTCGCTTTAGTTACATTTTATTTCATATGTCGCGATTGGGATATTAAAAAGACAGAATTTTTCATGAACTGACATTCCTTGACATCTTATCTCGCAAACAACAGTAACCACCATTAGACGCAGTAAGCGGCTGTAAAGTCGGAAGATGTAGATCCACTGAAAATGAACAATGATCTAAGTGGCAACATTCAAGCCCAGTAAGTGTTATAGCAACTGAACACCTTAATACCGGGTATATATTTTAACAAAATATATATAATAGTTTGATAAATAGAAAAGAAATTGTAATGTCGAATAAAAAATTCATTGATTATGAGAAACAGTTGTTTCATTGACAATCTACTTAAACGTTAGTAACTGACATATTCAGAGACTTAACATAGTTTATAAGAAATTAAAAGGTTAAGGATTTTAATACAATCAGCCACAACAATGTCTCAGTTTTATGTATAATTTTCTATTCATGCAAGATGGAAATTAAAGGTCTATTTTATGTATCAATATAATCTCTATATAAACAAGTATTTTTGTTAAAGATTTACAACCTCTGAGAGTTCATTTTTTGTACAAAGCATATATTATGAAATAGATTGTACCCTGTTATGTCCCAAAGAAGATCGGCTGAAACAACTTTAGAAAGTCATTTACTAGCTCCACTCTAAAACTTATATCAAAGTATCAATATCATCGTTTGTACAGAAACAAAGGCCCAATAAATGTTAATAAAAATGATTCGTTTGCTTTTAATATGAATTACAAATGAAAGGAAACGTATGAAACATGTTTGTTTCAAGTTCGAAATGACAGCTATACTAAAACATAATGCAAGATTTACTTGTAAGGTACAATGGCAATAACAAATGCAATGACAACATTAGAATATTTGAAACATTTAGATTCTACTTTTAGCAAATTGAAAAAAATCCAGCCGAATGTCAAGTTAGAGAACGAAGTAAGGCAAAAGTAAATGATGAAGCATTACATCACGAAATTAAATGCCACACTAATACAAAAAAGATAGAAGACTGCTTCATTACGTTGTATTCATTGTCTTGCACAGAGGTCAAATTATCATGTTATGTAAAATAATGGTAGTGTTATTGTTAAATTTTAATCTGAAGATGATAGCAACTTTGTTCAAAATCTTAAAAAAAACTAGGATGAATTGTTTCAGTGTAATGCAGTTCAAGCAAACAGAGTCTAACTGCAACAGGTATTGCATCAAAACATGGGTATATTTGAGGTTTGAGGATTTGGACAAACTCAGCAGGATATATGAATAGAAACAATAGAAACACAAGACACAAGAAATCATTACTGTTAGGAACTAACAAATTCATCAAAAGCAACCCAAGGAAATACCTGCCATAATAAGAGGCTAATAAATTCACCCATATAAAAATTGCCAAATTTAAAGGGTCTGTGAGCCCTGTGATTTCAGCAATCCTCACGGACATACAAAACATATATGTTGTTATCCCTGCTAATAAGGCAACAGCATTATTTTGTTTGTAGAAATTCTACGTGGAATGACTTAATAAAGAGCTTTCTTTAAATTGTAATTTAGAGACTTCTACTTAATCCAAAGCTATTTTACCGAAGACGAATTTCTTTCCAATCATATGTGAGCTTAAATGTTTTTAGTATGAATTTAAAACAGAGAAAACCTTTCTTAGTTGTATTGGATTTCATAACTTCACAAAATTCATACAAAGAAAGATATATAGCAGGATCTTCTAAAAGCACTACAAAATAAATATATGTATTTCTAAAACAAATTTTGACAGTCGTCAAAGAAGACCTTTACACTTTTTAATAAAAAGTTTATTCTACATCTAGCAACTGCAACCAACTGCAGATTATTTTTCAAAACAAGGATATACTTGACCATCTTGTTCCTCATACTCTATCTTCGATAAAAAGTATAAACACTTTTAATGCTTCTATACCTTAGACCCCTATTATTTTAAAGTCCAAGAACGTCTAAAACAAATCAATCATTTATCATTTACCAAAACGATATCAAATATTGATTTAAAATACACAAGATACTACGACACAAGCATAACAGCAATACATAATTTTAACACAATACATATTATTATAAACAAACAATAGTAAATTTAAAAATAAAAAAAATGTAATAATATCTGGTTCTTTTTCAAATGTAAAATCATCACTTATTATGCTATTGTAATGTTTGTCTAAAATGTTGTTAAAATTATCTTAAAAAATTATGAAATGGTAAAACTTAAAATGTCTGTTCATTAAACGAATTTCAGAATTTTAATGTCATTGATCTATTATATTAAACTAGAATACATATTTGTTTATTATACAACAGTTTTAAGTTGACTTTGTAATACGCAGCTTTAAACAGTGTCCACACAGGTATCACAATCCAAGACAATAAATACCGTCGTTCTTATTATGCAAGAAAAATATAAAGTTACTTAAGAATTATTAGAAAGAATCCTGTAATTTTGGAGATATTTTGTCTTCTTTTTTTAGATAGAAAATGGAACTGTTGGGCAATTATCTAAAAATCTGATATTATTCTGGTATTTTAACTTTCTTTAGATCCACTTAAAAATCATGTATGGCGTGTTCGGCATATCTATAAAAACAAAAAACAATATTTCATGCAAGATTTTGACAAGCCATGTTGATTAGAGTTCAAATTATACAAAGACCAGATTATTGTTTATAAGTAATTTTTGTAATTTACTTTTAATTTTGATGAATGTTCAAGCTTAACATAGCTACAGTAGTGTAAATTGTAACTAATGTTTATAACTGTTCATTCTGTAAAATCACTCACGTTTTATAATTTTAGCATCTTGATCTTGTTGAAATTTGAACTGTTTATCAATTGGTTTACAAGTAACTTGTAACTTTAGTTTAAACAATATTTTATTAATTTATACGTAAAAACAAAAAGAACAAAACAAACTGTAAACTGGATTCAAGAACAAGCGAAAGCTTATATTAAACCGTCTCCAGAACTTGTAACTTTAAATACAGTTTAAAAATTTACTCGCAAAAGTGACGGTACGAAAATTGTGGGATATCTAAGTTTGTATGTTTTTAAAGATCATTTACCTGCTTGGCAGTTTGTAAGGAGTTTGTTTATTATACCTACATTTCTTCGATTTTTGATGAGAAAAAAAATAAAAACGCAAATCAAGAGTGTCAAGGATGGGACCTGACAAACACCAAAGATGATTATATGCTCAACCATATCAACATCACCGGTTTAAGCTTCGTATGGTGTTGTTTTTTGTGTATATCTGAAATAAAATATGACCTTGATTAAGTTTCTAATAGATACATATATTGATAGAAATTTTTTAATTGGCGCACATCCGATAGTTTTACATATATTTTAAGTATACAAATATATCAGACCAGATATGTTTTAATATATTTATTTTAAAATTTAAAACCATATTTAATATTGCTGTTAAATATCAATGAATTAACTGATAAAAAACTAATTCACAAGACGGTTAACGTCTTTCGTTTAATTGAAGTTTGTTTATTCAACTGACATTGTGCATGGACATATTACTTTGTATTACAGCATAGGTAGTCCTGTTTAGACTATCCCTCATTCTAATATAACAAATGTCTGAAAAAAATCATTTTCTTGTTATTCTTCTATAAAAACGGTAATCCAAAATTTACAATTCTAGGGTACAGTAATTCATTACTATACTGAAGATTCCATCGACAAAATGTTAATGTCTTGATAGTCAACGTATCTGTTTTGTTTGGCAATATCATTTTTCCAACAAACAGTCGGTATTCCAATGAAGACAATTATGTACCTTTGCTTGATTATTTTTTCGTTAAATATGAATAAGATTTTTACAGATCTCTGTTAAATCCGGAGTGAAGATTGTCACTAAATCATCCCAAACAGATATATAGATGACGTTTCTAAATAATCCCAATTTGGAAACTATTTGTATACCATATAGCCAAGTGAGCCTAAAATAAGAGAGAGAGAGAGAGAGAGAGAGAGAGAGAGAGAGAGAGAGAGAGAGAGCATTTTGTTGTATTGTATTTGAACTGAATATATTATTTGTAAAACATGTTTCACCGTTGTGTACGGTTCTTCTTATTACATATAAATAAATGATATTAAATTTAGTCTACAATGGCTAATGTAGACTAAATTTTATACCATTTATTTATATGTAACAAGAAGAACCCTACACAACGGTGAAACACGTTTTACAAATAATAAATTCAGTTATGTTTTAGAAAACATTTTAACTTATTTTGAATTTTTCAATATATGAATTACCTCACACAAAGGATACATTTTATCTACATATTTTGAATTATATAAATATATATATTATATCAGTGCGTGCATGTGTGCATGTGTCGATGTGATATTTAACGAGTTTAAGTCTATTTATTTTTAAAAAGGTATTTAAGGTATATTCTATTTGATTTGAAATATAAACAGCTTCTAGAGAATCTACATACACACTATTGTGGTCATCGATGTTGATATTAATGAACTTGCAATAAGACGATTTACATATGCGATCTAACAGGCAGCATGCATAATTTCCAATGTCCTCCTGGGGTAAACATGCTTTGTTGTTGATATGTTTGCCTGTGGGTCCCTTTAAAATTAACAAGAGTAGATACAGTAAAAATATATCTTCCATGTTTGGCAAACACTGTACAAGTGTTTTTGGCTATAATTAATCTACAATAAATATACAACTTTTACGAAAAAATAAAAAACAGGGCTATGAAAAAAACATACTGTTATAACGTAGCCATATGTTTAATTTTTAGAGATTATTAATGCAATTAAAAGCATCACTTTTAACCCTTTAAATAGTATGGAGTAGTAGTAGAAATCTTAAGAGCAAAACCATAAAAATATATATGCTTTGTTTTTGCTTTTGATTATTATCGTTACAGAATGTATTTTATAGAGATTTTTTAATTTTAATGGATATTTATACATATGAAAAACAAAAGAAATCTGTATTGTTTAATTTCATAAAGAAAATCTCAGTAACTTTAACCTTGAAGGTAATGTAGTGTGAATGTAAAAATTAAACTGACTTACCAGCAATGTTACATTATATTTTGAAGAACAGTTAATAATATTGCATCTGTCGTCTGCAGTACGGAAAGATATGGCTATATCAGGATCTGTTGAAAAATAATAAAAAATAAATATTAACTTTCTGAAAAGAATATTAACTTTCTGAAAAGAATATTAACTTATATTTGTTTTTTTTCAAAAGATCAAGAAATATACTACTAAGTAACAAATAAATAACACAAATACCTGTTAAATTCTGATATACCAGATGTGCACATTTCGGAAATACATTCCTCATGAGTGACACTAAGACCAAAAAGTTTGATAGACAGAAAACATAAGCAAACAGTTTAAAATTATTGGATCTAAAGTTCCAAAATTATATAAATCCAAATCCAGCCAAGGAATGCTTTGCTCGAGGGAAGAAACCTTAATTTAGAAATAAATTTCAAAATATAAGACGGCTGAAAAATTTGCTAAATGTTACATTTTCTGACAGCACAACGTACTGTCTACAGTGTTATATATAACTCGAAGAGTTTTACTCCACCAGCAGCGGTAACAACTTAGAATAATGAGCCCCTACTCAGTAACACCTTAGAAGAAGTATCCCCTATTAAGTTACAACTTTGAAGAAGTAGCCAACTGTAAACAGCGGATGTATAATAATCGGTTTTGAAGACGAAGAATTAATTGATTAAAACTGTATTAAGTTTTCGATTAAAACAATTGTTTTCTGAATTGGATTTTAATTTAACAACGTACATTCAATTACAGATTGTGTGATATAATTGCACTAACAGTTATGATTACAAAAAAATAATTGCTTGCTAGTAAGAAGCTTTGGGTAAATTTGATTTTTGTGTCAAATAGGAATGAAACTTTGGATCTAGAAGTTAAATGGAAATTGTACAACCTATCTTGAATTTTTTATTCACTCTAAGGAATTTTGCTAAGCAAAATTGTTTGGTATAAAAAATGGACCTGTTTCGAAGTATTAAATTACATTAATGCATGTCAGAATATATATTTATTATATTAAAAACTTGCCCTTGACTGCTAGTTCCTGTTTTGTTTTACGTTCCTTGCTTCCGTATCCAAATGCAGATGTGCATGTGTAAGTTCCATTATCCGCAATAGTGACATTGTATATAGTGAGCTCTATAACCAATGCTTCTGTGATTTTTACGACCACTCGTTTTTCAAATGCTACCTCAATAATAATTTTTTGTGATGACGATATTGTCGCAATCAAAGTATCCCCGTGTTGTATGTATGCATAACCTATACTTGAATACTCTGATAAATCCCATCTCATTACTGCTTCTTCCTGTTGACAAACAGATTCAGCTCCAACATTTCCTGCAAATTATTGTAACAATATTCATTATATAAAATAATGAAAATAATAATAATAATAATATTGTCATTTGACACCGAACATGTTAAAAAATAATACTACAGATACAAATATACAAGATAAGAGTAAATATTTATGTAGAAGAACAATTTAACATCACTGACATTACATTAAACAAAAAGAGATTATAAAGTATATTCTGTAAATAAATCAAAACAGAAATATTTAAATTTGGGGGAAAAGTATAAGTAAGCAATATTGTATTGATTAAAATTGTAAAAAGTTTTCGTGATCAGTTTGTCAACACTAAAAATAAAACAATCATACCAGCCCTTGTACAAATCACAATAGTAGTTTCTTAAAAAATAAAACTGAACCTTAATTTCTTCAAAAATGTCTATCGAATTCTTGTCAAATATCGTTGTTGTATTGACACCTTTATGAGCTTTTGATTTAAAATAAAATATTATGTATGCAATATAGATTTTTATCTTTTGATATCTTTCAAAACGAAAATAAAAGAAATAATTTAAATTATTGACATTTATTTTATTTTTCTCTTAATTTGTAGATCATTCCATAAAGTTTGTATGTGTGAACAAAAGAAAAACATATATTAAATGGACTCAATATTTTCACAATTTCTGCACTTTATAAGTATATATTTTTATGTAAGTAAAAAAGGAACTAGTTACTACGATTCTGTGGAGAATCTTTGATTGTATCCAACGTATTATATAGTATAGTATTCTGTGAAGTAATAAAAGGGTTTTTATGATGATTTCGTCCCTGATGTTTTTTAAATACAATATCTTGTTCTAACCACCTTGCATGTGAAGTTGATAAAGTGGTCTTACTTTTGCAAAAATTTAATACTTAGATATTTGGGATTGTATAAGATGGATATTTTAAAGAGTATTACAAAGCTGTTAGTTAAATTTTCGTAAAGGCATTTCATAGATGTCATTAGACCACTGTATTCTAAAAAACATTGCATTGATGTTAAACTTTTTGAAAGGTTTTAAAATCATATAGTTTCACATCAGTACGACAAAAATCTGATAGAGCCTGCTCTGAAAAGTTTATTACGTTTACATTTACACAGAGTAGATTACAGCGTGTACCATTTTGAACCGGTAGCAACATATCTTTTCATCCATTATATATTCAATGATTTCATAAAAATGAATAAATACCATTTGTACACTACTGCCTTTATATTTCTGAATCAGGATATCCCTGTGTATCCTATTTGTTTATATCTGATTGCCATATATAAATTCCTAGAAATTGTATTCAAAGTGTCTACAAACGTTTTTGAAGGATTTGACAAACACAGAAGTAAATAGGTAAATTTTGATATTATTAATGTTTTAAGGACACATATTCTTGGTTAAACTGTGCGATGTAGTGAAGGTTAAAAAACAACTGTTCGTCAATTGTTAATCTTATTTCTGTGTTTGGGATGAAGTCAGAGTTTTCGAAATTATAATCAGGGTGGGCATATTGGTGTTTCATGACATTTGTTATAGTTTCAAAATATGGTTTATCTTTCAGAATAGAATTATTCATTTTCCAAAGAATTTGTAAAATCTTCAGTTCTGTTTTATAAATTAATATTATTATATTTCATACTGGACATCAGGTAAATAAAAATCATTTAAATAAATCACATTGGTAGCAAACTTTGAATATATATAAACTAACACAGATAATCTTTAAGATATATATAAATAATGCAACGGTGTTGTTGTTATTGTAATGTTGTTTAACGTCACATGAGCATTTTTTCTTATTCGCTACAAGTGGAATTACATGTTTGACTATGGATTAATTCAGAAACAAGTTCATTCATGCGTGTTAGAAGTGGTGTGCCATGAATTCAGGGCGACTTTTTTATATTGATATCAGTAAAATGTATTATATTGAGACCATTGATTTTGCTAATAGATTGATAAATATTACAAGAACTGATCGACTTTGCCTGTAGCGGATACTGATGTATATTAAATTTTTCGTGGTACGCGAATATATTTCCTTTGTGTGAACTGTATTTGCTATACCTTCCGTAATAAGATAAGGAAAGGTGCTTAAAATCATACTAAAACCATTTCCTAAATCCATTATACTAGGAAGGGACGGGTGAACTAGTCAATAACCTATTCTACTAACCCGAACACGAGACGAAAAAGCAATCAATAAAATTAAAAAGTCCTATGTATGACCCCCCTCAGTGTTCGAATTCATATCTTTTTACCGTCGAGGCGGACATTCTACTTCTGAACCAATAAAGAGCTCAATGCAACATTTTTGTTATGATATAAATGCTAATACTCTAGGGTTTTAACAACAATATCCCCATCCAATAAATAAATAATTTAAGGAGATAAAAGAAGGGTTCAGCAGTTAGATATTCTGAAACTCTGATAGCAAAACATATCGTCAATTTTACCAATTTTAAGTTTCTATAATTATATGTTATATTTTAAAACAATTTAAATAATTTTTCCAATTGAATTGAAAATTAGCGGCTGACCGATAAATATAAATTGTTACTAAAACTACGTTATGCAGGAACATGTTCGCTACAACCTTGAACCCTTTAGTTTTTAAAATTAACGATTAGGTTTGTTTTTGTTTAGATGAGAAATGCAATAAAAAAGACTTAAACACATCTTCCATTTTATTTTCATTATCATGAGAAGGTTTCGACGATCACCCATTCAAACACTTCCATTGAAAAAATGCATAAATCGTATCATGATATTCCTTAAGTGATTAAAAAATAAAAATTAATCAATTTTTTTTATAAATTATTTATATAACTCAAGGCGGCAAAAGCTACATTTTCCTTGTTTAAAACTGTTTGCGATGGCGCAGCTTTTTATTAAGAACAAAGATATCTATTAAATCTACAATTTTGCCGGTTTGATTTGAGGTCAACATTCCTAAAAAAACAAAAAAAAAAAAAAACAAATTTTCATTTAATATATATGTATTTGAATACTTTAATATATTGGTTGAAGCTGTATAAACTTTTTTTAATCTTTAAACTAGTTTCATTTTATAAATGTTGAATTATAATTGCACAATACGGGTATCGATAAACTGTGTACATTAACCCTATTATGAAAGTCGAGAGCTCAGAAGGTCGGGGGGGGGGGGGACGGGGGCGAACGCTGCTCGGGTCATACATCATATAAAAAAATTGAAATTCTGTATCTTTGCACAAGAAAGAGTCGCTTCTTTAAGAACATTTAAACCAAGTTTCAAGATCTGTAGTCGTAAAGTTTTTTAATGCCGCCTTTAAGTTCACTTTAAGACATCATTAAGCAGCCTTTTTCACATTTTGGCCGAAATATGGCTTGCAGATGGTATCAAATAAATTCTATAAATCGTTTAATTGTTCTTATAAACAGAAATCTAATAGCAGTCCACAATTGAAAAGTTTATAACAAATTATAAGAAATAAAACTGGACTAAAAATAAATAAATAAATAGAACAGATAAATACATTAATATATATAAATAAAATTAATAAATAAATCAATTTTGGTAGAGTTTTTACTATAAGCATTTCATGTATTTGACAGCATATTAGTAACAAAATTGGTTCTGTTGCAATTAGTTTGAGGTCAAACTGAAGATTGATTATATTAGTGCTCTTCTTTGGACGGAATTTATACCAGATTTAAATAAACAGGATTTATTTCAACACAAGGTAAAGGTGGAAATAAAGCAAAATACTTTGGGACAGAAAATTAACCCGCGAATGTAAAAGTATTTGACAAACCATAATCTTGACACTTGACAACGAGGTTAATAACAGAACAAGTGAATCCGAGATGAGTTTCAAAACTTATGAGCAGTGCGATGGCTTACTTTATCGTGAAAGAGTACATAGAATATTGGAAAGAACGAAATGACTTATTATTTGTCGACTTTTTTGATTCCGAAAAAAGGAAAACGTTTTATCGCGTTTAAGTACGGATTTGGGGGTCATGAATCCCGATTTGTAGGGAGACTCTATAGAAATTTGACTGTTGTTGCATTTCTTCACCAATTGTTATCAAATATATTTGCAATACGTCTTGATACAAGACAGCGTGGCATATAAATAATATGTTTTTCGAATTGTCCTCAATTGCTACTGGTCTCCAAACCTGTCAGCTTTATCTTCATTTCTAGAAGAAATTATAGGATACATTATGTCAGTACTCAATTGTCTTTTGTCACTGCAAAACTTTCTAAGGGGATTATAAATCTTTTTGGGCCTTATAATTAGGTAACTGGGCTTCAAAATTCTTATCAAATTCATTCGTATTCAAATATAATTTAAGCTGTTTTTTGGACAACTGCTGGGCCACTTGTAAACTTTTCACCGTATAATAAAATAATTCTCTCCTATCTGCATTGAGATCAATGCACATAATATAAGTTAACTTAGCGAAAGTTGTGTCATATTTAGTTTTTAAATTTAAGGGTATTACAATATTTAATAAATATCAGAATATGCTGACGATACATAATAAGTTTAACTAATCTGAAAAATGTCTGATATAAACCATGATCACTCTCCAAACATTTTATCATATGTCAGGGCTTACAGTTGAAAATGTGGAGAGATTCTGTGAGGAATATAAATTGATTGGGTTACTTTCATTGACCTTGGAATAAAATTTAACGATTTTTTAAAATTTATATTTTTTAAACTGATAAAATTAAATTATAGTGAAAAATATTAGAAATAAAAAAATAATAATCGGATTCAGAAAACAAAGAAATTTCACTAAATTGGTTAAAGGGTACCTGTAACGATCTTCAGTTTTGACATATTTTATTCGTTGTACTTAACTATGTCTGTAGCGAAAATTCCATAGAATTCCATTCCATAATATGGTAGATATCGGTGATTTTCTTATACACCTCTAGAAATCCAAAGCAAAAAGGTCGATATCGAGGCTCCCGTGTTGTGACGTCATATCAGTAACATACTTCAACAGAATATTATTTACCAACTACTAAAATAAGTCAATTCCGAACTCATAGTTTAACTTTCAATGATTATTTTACAGGAAAACTAATTAATGAAGTGGAATTAACATCCGTTAGACATGTACCGATAATTAAGATTATTATTTATCCTTTTGTTTATTAGACACATTCCTTAGATTTAGACTCACACCTGTAATTTACAGGATGTAAATTATAATTTTCAAACTTAATTTGATAAAGTTATCTTACGACCGGTAATATACAATAATATATTTACAGTTCGAGTAAAGTAAGGTAATTTGATTTGGTAAACGTTATTTGTCGTAAACAGTCAGATAAAGATTTCACTCCGGAAAAAATGTATATTATATTTTTAAATTTTAAAAAGAAATTTTTCCTTAGTTTTCATGTCAATAATAATAATAATAATGATGATAATAATAATAATAATAATAATAATAATAAGAAGAAGAAGAATTATTTATTTCATAATAAAATATAAATTTTAGGCAAAATCAAAAATTAAAAATTGACAACCAGAACAGTCTATTTCAAACATGTATATTGATCTACTTACAGAATTTGATTTTATTAGATTTTAGTTTTCACTTTTCCTTGGGCATACATTTAGATGTGACATTTTTAAATTCTTTATTCTATTTATACAAGTTTCAGAAATTATTATTATTATTATTATTATTATTATTATTATTATTATTATCATAATCTCGTTTCTCTAAATATGGTCTGATTCCAAAATCTGTGTCATTTCATTTTAAGCAATCATATATATCGCGAAAAATAATTTGAGATTGAATATCTTTTTATTTTTTATTATTTTTTTTAATTACCCCAGCATTAATTAGTCATCGGACAGTTGAAAAAAACTATGTAACAAACTTTAAATTGTGTGAAAATCTTCAAATCATCGAGGAAACTAAATGTCGCCAGACTACTTAAAAGTTTTTTTACATCACGGTCGTTTAATTCTAACTGTCAAAAACATTGTACAAAAGAGAATAGGCGATTGAATTTAGTTATGCATTGATTTTAGCCAGTATCACTGTCATGTGCTGATTTTGAATTTCTTTTAAAATAATGCATTCAAAATCAGCCACTGACTTGAATGCATTAATTTAATAGAAATTCAAAATCAGCTCATGACACCACAGTTAGTTCCATAATATACATCCGGTAGTCTGTCCAGTCCGACTGGATATTTAATTCAGTTTAAATTGTCAACGATAAAATTAATTTTTCGTGTATTTGAAAAGTTAAAACTAATCGCGTATTTTTTGTTATAGCTATGCAACTTATCGTAATTCTCAAGTCTCTCCAGTCCGACTTAATAAAATATATATATATATATTTTTAAAGTCAAAGATATTTTCAATTTTCTTGTTATTGACAACTTAACACTCGTCACGTATTTTTCAAGAGCTATGCAACCAACTGCAGTCACAATTCTCGAGTTAGTCGGGACTCGAATAAATATGTTTATTAGATTTGTCCGTTTCTGGTTTGAATCAATAGGGCTACTCAAAATTGTTTACAAAATATTCAACAGTGTAAATGTAGAAGATATTTTGAATCAGCCATTATGGCTTAATCCTGATATAAGATTTTGTTTTAACTGATATAAACAAGGAATAAATGTATACACAGAATAATTGCAACGAGAAGACAATTTTTTAAACATAGTTGATAGCCAGATTTGCTCTCTCTGTGTTTTAGGAAATGAATCTACCAAGACTTGTTTCACTTGATATATTTGTTAGACAGTTTGTTAATTGATATTTATATACATGCACATTCATTCTTTTAAAATGTTTTTAACATTCATGTATTCAAAAACTGTATATTTTGTAGTTAATTAAGATATAGTTGTAGTTCATTTTAATATTTAATAAGTTTATAAATCTATGTTTACCTGACAATATATTTGTATGTATTCTGGAAAAGAAATAAACAAACGTGAAAAAAGAATGGTTATTTATAATATATATTTTATGAACCTTTAAATGTTCTAACTTTTATTACAATTCCAAGTGAATTATGATTAATTATTATAATTCATAATTTTAAGTAGGTGACATTCGGTGGTAAAAGCTAACAAAAGCTAGCTATGTTTTCATCTATTTTTTAAAAAAATTATTGATAAACATAGCGTTATCGTTAAGAAATATAAAATTATTGTAAATTAAAATTTAGTAACTTAATCCTAGATTTAGTAATAAATGTGACTGAGGCGTTTCATACCTGGATAGATAAGGTCAGATAATATTTACGGGTCTACTAGAAAGTACATGTGCAATGTAGTTTTCTAGGTCATTGGCTACTCCTTGCGCTTAGTATTTCAGAAATTACGTGAAATCCAATAAATAACACTTATCTAATGGATCTTCGCGATGGATCGCTTTATAGGATAATCGGGTAGGTAGAATTACATCTTTAAGTATGACAACACCAGTAAGGCACTCAAATTTGTGTCTATAGAAATTTATTTTTAGTCATGTTTACAAAGGTTCTGTGAAGGCATAATAAACATACTTAATATATTAAGAACGTTTTGTTTGTAATTTTGGAGTTGCTAAAACCACGTACATACACAGGGACGTGTATTTGATACCTGTGAATTAAAATAAAAGAAGAAACAAAATCGCTTAATCACTTTCCGCTAATAAAAACTGGTAATTGTTTAATCGTAGACCCCGTTAGAGATATGGAAAAATCGTAGACCCCGTTAGAGGTATAGGGAAATAAGTCTTAATTTATCCATCCTTCTCGCGTAACAATACACAGTACCTGTGATTAGACCAGAGGGTGCTGAGATTAGTCTTTTCTAAAAAAAAATCCATCTGCTTGAGAACTCAAAAAGAGGATCTTAAACAAATAAATTATAAGAAGTTTTATCCCCGAAATATATAAAAGTGAAAAGCGATAACAATAATAATAATAATAAACATTAATTTTTCAAATTTTAAATCTGTTATCAATGTTAATGTGAATTTTATAATAAAAACCTTCAGACTTTGAAATTATTTGTGCATTTTACTTGCTTTCCTTTTGTTTTATCAGCGACATTTTAAAATTAGGGATAAGAAACTAGGCGAAAGATTTCTCACTGACGTCTATTCATATGCAAATGAGTCTGAACTCTTGATCAACAATAGGTAAATCGATCACTGCGTGAGCGTAAAACAACTGAAAAGGAAACAGTTTTAACAGTATCTGCGACCAGAGACATGGTATATTTGTTTTAATAATTATACGATTTGGTTAAAAAAAGTCTGTAGAGCATCATCTGCACTGCTTGGTTAAAACAATGAAATAATAATGATTCGTAAATTTGACAAGTTCAAATGTTAAAATTTGTCTTTATTGTCAATTCTTTTTGAAAAGCATTGCACCCATTTGCTAAAGATACTTAAGCCTAATTTGATGTTGATTCACTGAAAAAACATGTAAAGACAATTTAGTTTATTAAACAAAGAGTTTTTTCTCTATTAAATTTACATAACGGTTTTCAGTGGCAGGAAAGACGAAGGACTCTATGTAAAAGTGATTACCTACTTGTCAAATTACTTGAACGTATATTCAAGATTTAGTTAGAACCAGGACTCAGTTAAGGTTTTAATTTGCAACTAATACCCGAAATGTCACAACATTTAATTACTTTTGTATGCTTTAAAATATGTCCGTACTTTAACTCTACGAGCGCAATTGAAAATTATAGATATAGATACGGTAAACTTTAAAAACGCCGTCAAACTGCTATGTATTCTTTGAAAGAGAAAGGATATATATATATATATATATATATATATATATATATATATATATATATATATAACCTCAATATTAAAGAATTGTTCTATTTCATTTAAATCCGAGGTGGCGTAGTATCGCGGACGGGTAATTTATTCATGTATGCACTTAAAACATTAGAAAATCCGCAATGCAGGATTTAAATTAACGACAACTGGACTAACAAACATGCTCAATTAGCCATATTTTCACTGGCATAAGTTGTAAATGTCGCAGGTTCTATACTGATGAGGTCGAAATAAAAATTATTTCATTTATTTAAAATTTAATATTATTATTTTTTATTTAATGCAAAAAATCTTCTTAATCAAACCTTCGCCTTGCAAAAAATAAAAAGCAAAACAGTGTAGATACCATGCAATAATATCTGATGAGTTTGCATAGTGGATTAAACATTTTTTCCCGAAACATGAAAGAGCGACACGGCCGGTTTCCAACCGTTCGACAATGTGTAGTATAAATGCCTTGATTAACGTGGTGCTATAGTCAAAACCTACAGTTAAAGGACCTTGATTAACCTGGGGCTATAATCGAAACCTACAGTCAAGGGACAATTATTAGTTATAAAGCTATAAAGTCGGTGAAATCGATGTAATTGGAAACCACCTATTTATTATTTTACTTACAGTCTTATCATTTTTTAAGTTGCTATTTGAATTTTACAGTGTTAAACATCAATCTCATGCGATTCGTCATGCGTATGTTAACCTTATCTTGCCCATAGAATTTATCCGTTATAATTTGGGAAAAAAATCATCATATGTTGCAATTTTTATTTTAAATAATGCATCTATACAGAGCAACAAGGTAAATCATGATAATAAACGAGTCCATTATTATTCATTCTGTCCATGGTTGAACAAACACAACTTGTTAAGGCTGTTAGTCTATAATTCAATGGATCTGAGTGATCTTTGCCAGACTTAGGAATAGGAATAACAATTGCTCTGTGCCAAGATAATGGGAAAGTATCACTCTGCCAAATTTCAATTAAGATATCTTACAGAGTGAAAAGACCATTTTAAGAAAATGAAGGAATTTGCTATATATATGACAGATAAATTATTTGCAACTGAAATACATAGCAGAAGAGTAAACACGCCTCGTTGAGTATTTAAAAAAACTATTATAATCCAAAACCAAGCAGCTTTCTCTGGGCCGGATAAATTAAATAGATTTGTCAAAAGATGGAAAATATATCATTATCAAGTATTAAAATAGAAAATGGCTACATTGACAGGATACCTTTAGCTTGCAACGACCTGTGGAAAGAACGTTAATAAGAGTTAAGATTACAGTAACAGGGATCGATGACCAGTGTACTGCCAAGTTGATCGGTATGAGAAAGTTTACAGAGTACAATGATGGTATACAATACGGGTTATTCTTTTCAAAGAACGTTTGCTGAATTTGGATTCATAAAATTTTGGACTTTAGATTCATTAATTTTCAATTTTGTGACTTATGTTTTATCCATCAAACTTTTTGGATCTTAGAGTCACTGTTGAGGAATGATTTTCCGAAATGTGCACATTTGGCCCATCAGAATTTAACGATATTTTTGTATAATATCTAGGAAATGTTTAAAAATTCATTTATAAATTTATCAGTTTACTACGTGCAGGAACAATGATTGCAATATTTTTAAACCTTTAAAGTAATCTCACCTGGTATATTTGTGCTTCAAATAGACTAAAGCTCTGACCAACAATAGTCCCTGTCCATTATTTTTTTACCGTTTTAGATAAATATTATGATAATAACCCAGTCCAGGAATTATATCACGTTATTTGCATTAAATAAGAAATACAAATAATACTTACCATACATGATTAGATGTAGTGTAGTTAGATAACCGATGAGCTTCAATAGTAGATGAACCATTTTTCACGATCTGTGGAAGAGTGTAGTTGTAAGATCCTAGGGATATGATTCTTTTGAAAAAAATTAACTGCCCCAAAAGAAATTGCTTATTTTATAGATTTTTCAACAATCTTTCAGTAGTTTTGGCTAGATGTAGTTCATGTATAATTATTTATAACAAATCTGGCGGGTTGCCAGTATATAAATAACACCGTATGATGTGATATACAATAGTTGAGTTGCGCTTGTTTCTGAATGGTTTGCCTAATAATTGAGTACACATGCATGGTAAGTTTATACTGTACATGCCGCGCTTTTGTGTGTATATAAACTTATATACTAGGTAATGTGATCTTCAATCTATCTCTATCTAACCATCCATATAATAGTAGGGTGTTGCTATGTTTTAAAAGAATAGATTAAAAAGGTGAAAATATTACCGCCGCGAAATATAACATTTGTTGAAATATCTGTTCGAGATACAGGAAGATTAAAATCCGGTAGAATATACAAGAGGCCCATGGGCCTTAACGCTCACCTGAAGATATGTCCAATATTCTTTGGAAACTGCACTAGACAATATGTTAAGTACAGAAACTTGAAAGGTTTTCTCAAGAACTCCCACAAAACTTAATAGGAAATATATCCACTCACATTTCATTTATAAGTAGCTGATATAATATGCATGAAGTAACTGTAATGCAATTAATAATTTTCAAATCATTCACAAATTTCAGTATACTTATGCAACTATGTCCTTGACCTTGGAACATATTTGACCTTGAACAATATATGATCGTCATGTCAATACCTACAATATTCTAATATAGATGCCTATACAAAAAGTTTCAGTTTTCAAGATAATAAGTAATTTATGACTTCTTTTACAGCTGTGACCTTGAACTTTGAACATATGACCTTAAACCATACATCAAAATGATCATTGCTGCAATAATAACAATGTTCTAATATACATGCCTATACAAAAAGTTAATAGTTTTCAAGATAATTAGCAATCTATGTCTTTTTTTGCAGCTGTGACCTTGACCTTTAAACATATGACCTTGAACTCTATATCAAAATAATTGTCATATCAATACCTACAATATTCTTATATACATGCCTATACAAAAAGTTAATAGTTTTCAAGATAATTAGCAATTTTAGTCTTCTTTTGCAGCTGTGACCTTAACCTTTGAACATATGACCTTGAACCATATCTCAAAATGATCATCATATCAATACCTACAATATTCTTATATAAATGCCTATACAAAATGTTAATAGTTTTCAAGATAATTAGCAATTTAAGTCTTCTTTTGCAGCTGTGACCTTGAGCTTTGAACATATGACC
This sequence comes from Tegillarca granosa, assembly GCA_029721355.1. Lineage (NCBI taxonomy): Eukaryota > Metazoa > Mollusca > Bivalvia > Arcoida > Arcidae > Tegillarca > Tegillarca granosa. The sequence goes on along the minus strand of JARBDR010000915.1, from coordinate 931,819 downwards.
TTGAACCATATATCAAAATGATCACCATATTAATACCTACAATATTCTAATATACATGCCTATACAAAAAGTCAATAGTTTTCAAGATAATTAGCAATTTAAGTCTTCTTTTACCGCTGTGACCTTGACCTTTGAACATATGACCTTGAACCATATATCAAAATGATCACCATATTAATACCTACAATATTCTAATATACATGCCTATACAAAAAGTTAATAGCTTTCATGATAATTAGCAATTTATGTCTTTTGCAGCTGTAACCTTGACCTTTGATCATATGACCTTGAACCATATATCAAAATGATTGTTGTCACAATGCCTACAATTGTCTAATATACATGCCTAAACAAAAACATTAAATTTTTCATTCAATGCAAAATTTTTAGTATTTATAAGCCAAAAATAACATTTCAGGGGCAACAACTCTTACATGGATTATCATATAGTTACGAAACTTGTTACCTTTTTAAATTTTGTCATGCTTAACATTTTAACAATGTTTTGATTTCATAAATCTCTTAATATTTGCAAGAAAATTGCCTAAAAGTGCATAAAACATAAATTAGGTCATGACCTTGATTTTTGACCTTGACCTATTTTTAAAGATCATTTCAAGAAAAAGTCAAAACTGAAAACCTTATGTCATTATCTGTTCTAATAGTCAAGTTATAACAATTTAAAGCGATTTTACGAAATTTTTAAAATTAAACGCAAAAACGCGTAACCTATTTTTCGCTCAATTTTCATGAAAAACACAATTTTAATGTTCCCAGGTATGCTGAATCCAAATATCCAGTCAAAATTTACCTGCACCTTTTGGTTTCAGAGAAGAAGATTTTTTTGTCTTTTTGCTATTTTTAGTAACAGCGGCCATCTTGTTGGGCGTGGCCAGACCCAGAACACAATTTTGAAAGGCTGTTACCCAGGCATGAAAATCACCAAGTTCCATCAAATTTGGCGCAGTAGTTTTGGAGGAGAAGATTAAAATGTAAAGTTTACACACGACGGACGACGCACGACGGACGACGGACGGTGATAGATTGCAATAGCTCATCTGAGCCTGAGGCTCAGGTGAGCTTAAAAAATTAAATTCTTTTTTAACTGGAATGGAATGCATTGAGGCTAGTTATGTTAAAATCTGAAAAGACTTTCTATCTATTATTAAACCCCACAAATGCGACAATACACATTCAAAAAGAATAATATACATGGCTATCTTTATAAAATTGTGAAAGATCTCAAATTTGGAGAAAAAATGACAAAATTAATGATCAGAATACAAAATACCTTAATATCACAAAGAAATTAAATATTGTCACAATCAGATTTAACAGACGCACAAACAGATGTTCTTTAGTCGTTATTTGAGTAAATAGGTATGCATTTGATAATGATATGTCCGAGTTAGGTCGCTATGGCATATTTAAACATAAAATAGACACGACAGGTACTCAACCAATACGACAACACAGGTATAGATTGTCTACTAACGTTCTGGAGGAAATATTGCGACAAATCGATGAATATTTACGAAAACTCTACTACTAAATGGCAAAGTCAATTAGTAATGGTAGCCAAGAAATCGAACCACGGAGAACCAGGGAAATAACGTTTTCGCGTTGACTTTTGCCAAGTCAATGCCGCGACTATTAACAACGTCTTTTTTGCCGTTACCGCGCATCGAGGAGTTACTTTATATTCTTCGCGAATCGTGCTAGCAAATTTTTTAGTGTACTGGATTTGCAACAATGGTTTTGTCAGATAGAGTTGGACGATGAAACTAAACACAAAACGGGATTTGTCAAACATAAAGGTGTTCATCATTTTAATCGCCTCAGGATCAAGAACGAAATGTAACGCGATCTCAATAGGAAATGCGCACTAACATATGTTGATGGCGTGTTACTGTTCTCACGGTCGTTCAGGACACTTTTTGAACATTTGTCGACTGTCTTTCACAAACTCCATCAAGCAAATCTGCCAAAATGCAAATTTGCATGTTAACAAGTGAAATATTTAGGTCATGTGATATCGAATGAAGGAATCGCTGTAGACACCAAGATAACAGACGCAGTTCAAAACACCGTCAAATATTAAAGGGATCATAATGTTTTTGGGGTTGTGTACTAATTATAGACGATTTATCAAAAAACTAGGCTCAAATCGTTACTCCGCTTTATCCTTTACCTGGTAAAGACGTAAGGTTTAAATGGACGCAAATGTGCCAGGTCGCATATGATACGCTAAAACAGAAACTTGTTTCACCTCAGATACCAGTATTCCAAGACTTTTTATTTAATAAAAAAATAACACACTGCATACAAACGCTTCGTGGTACGTTATTGGCTTCGTATAAGGACAAGGAGATGATTAAGGACGCAAACACGTGGTTACTTACTGTGGAGGCTCATTACGACTAGCAGAGAAAATGAGGGACGTTAAAGATCACAAATGTTTGGTTCTTATTGAAGGTACAAAGCAGAACCACGTTTATCTTGCTACTTCTATGTTCCATGTTTATACTGATCACATCCATCTTCAGTATTTGCATACTATCAAATAAAGCACCAGTATACCTGTGTACTTGCTATCTATCTGCATTTTTAAAATTTCTTTATACATTATAAATTAAGTAACTTAGTACCTAGAATATATATATATATATATATATATATATATATATATATATATATATATATAGAGAGAGAGAGAGAGAGAGAGAGAGAGAGAGAGAGAGAAGAAAAAGAAGTCGTTTGAAGTAATTGTTGATGGACGGACGGACGGACACCTGAGCAATAAGCCAATTGCATGACAAAAATGGTAAATTTCATGCAACAATTGCCATATTAGTGCAGAAAACACAAAGGTCAAAATGTAGGTCATGAGCATTGTTAGAAAATATGAAAACTGAAAACCCTATGTCATTATCTTTACATATGGCCAAGATATAGCTGGAGGTTTCTTATTTTGTGAAATGACCAAGCAACTGTGACCTTGATCTTTGATGTATTTATCCCAAAAACAATCCCAACCAAGATCTTATCACAATACATGTATGTGCCAATTTTCTTTCAAAAATGTCATTTACTTTTCAAGTTATCATCCGGAAACCATTTTTTGACGCCCTACCAACCGCCCACCCGCCCGCCGACATACTAAATATATTAAAAATGTTTTATTTGTATTTTTGGAGTTGCTATAACCGCGTACATACACATTGGCGTGTATTTGATACCTGTGAATTAAAATAAAGAGAAGAAACAAAATAACTACATTTACTTTATCACTTTCCGCTAATAAAAACTGGTAATTGTTTAATCGTTGACCCAGTTAGAGGTATGGAATAATCGTAGACCCCGTTAGAGGTATAGGAGTGGAGTGGATTAATTGTGTAACACGCCCCAGTCAAGAATCTTTCACTTATCGAGGCGGTCAGTTCTTGGATGGTGGAGGAAACCGGAGTGCCCGGAGAAAACCACCGACCTTCGGCAAGCGAACTGACAAACTTTCTCACACTAGGATCTGTCCCGAGTGGGATTCGAACCCAGGCGGTTAGAGGCACTGTGATCCGTAAGCGCGCGCTTTTGACCACTCGGCCACCGAGGCCCCGTTAGAGGTATAGGAAAATGAGTCTGAATTTATCCATCCTTCTCGCGTAATAATACAAAATACCTGTGATTAGACCAGAGGGTGCACTGATTAGTCTTTTTTTTAAAAATTCCATCCGCTTGAAAACTCAAAAAGAGGCTTTTAAATAAGTAAATTATAAGTAGTTTCACCTCCGAAATTTATAAAAGAGAAAAGCGTTAATAATAATAATAATAATAATAATAATAATAATAATAATAAACATTATTTTTTCAAATTTTAAATCTGTTATCAATATTAATATGAATTTTATGAAAAACCTTAAGACTTTGAAATATTTTTGTGCATTTTACTTGCTTTCCTTTGGTTTTATCAGCGACATTTAAAAAGGAGGGATAAAAAACTGGGCGAAAGATTTCTCACGGACGTCTATTCATATGCAAATGAGTCTGAACTCTTAAAGGACAATAGGTAAATCGATCACTGTGTGAGCGTAAAACAAATGAAAAGCAATCAGTTTTAACAGTATCTGCGACCAGAGAAACGGTATATTTTGTTTTAATCATTATACAATTTGGTAAAAACTCTGTAAAACATCATCTGCACTGCTTGGTTAAAACAATAAAATAATGATGATTCGCAAATTTGACAAGTTCAAATGTTCATATTCGTCTTAACTGTCTCATTTCTTTTTGAAATGCATTGCACACATTTGCTGAAGATATTAAAGCCTACTTACAGTCAACGCGCTTTTGAAAATTATAGATGAAGATAAGGTAAACTTTAAAAACGCCGTCAAACTGCTATCCATCCTGTGAAAGAGAAAGGCCGTTTAAAAAGATATTTATATAACCTCGATATTAAAGGATTGTTCTATTTGATTTAGATCCCAGGTGGCGTAGTTTCTCGGACAGGTAAATTTTTCATGTATGCACTTAAAACATTAGAAAATCCGCAATGCAGAATTTAATTGATCGGCATCTGGACTTAAAAACACGGTCAAGGAGCGATAAATTTATTTTCACTGGCATAAGTTTTAAAAGTCGCTGGTTCTATACTGATGAGGTCGAAATAAAGATTATTTCATTTATTTTAAATTTTAGATTATTATTTTTCATTTTATGCAAAAAATCTTTATCTTCTTAGTAAAACCTTCGCATTGCAAAAAATAAAAATTAAAACAGTGTACATACCATGCAAGATAAACAATAGTTTACTATCATATCTGATGATTTTGCATAGTGGATTTATCATTTTTTCCGAAACATGAAAGAGTTTCCAACCGTTCCATAATGTGTAGTAGAAAATGTCCTGACACTGCCTTGATTAACCTGGTGCTATAGTCGAAACCTTCAGTCAAGGTACAATTATACGTCAGTTAGTTATAAAGCTATAAAGTCGGTGAAATCGATATAATTGGAAACCACCTACTTATTATTTCACATAGAGTCTTATCATTATCTTTAGTTGTCATTTAAATTTTACAGTGTTAACCATAAATTTTATGCGATTTGTCATGCGTATGATAACCTAATCTTGACACATGCTCAGTTAAAGAGAAGGGTTTGTCCATAGAATTTACCCGTTATTGTTTGAGAAAAAATCATCATAGGTTGCAAATTTTATTTTAATAATGCATATGTACTGAACAACAAGGTAAATCAAAATAATAACCGAGTCTATTATTATTCATCCTGTCCATGGTTTAACAAACAAAACTTGTTAAGGCTATAGGTCTATAATTAAATGGATCCAAGTGATCATTGCCAGACTTAGGAATAGGAATAACAATTGCTTTGTGCCAAGATAATGGGAAAGTATCACTTTGCCAAATATCACTAAAGATACCTTACAAAGTGAAAAGACAATTTTAAAAAGGTGAAGGAATTTACTATATATATGACAGATTAATTAATTTCAATCCTATTGAAATTCAAAGTGGAAGTGTAAACACGCCTCGTTGGGTATTTATAAAAATCTTTTGATCCAAAACCAAGCAGCTTTCTCTGGGCCGGATAGATTATATAGATTTGTCAAAAGATGGAAAATATATCATTATCAAGCATTAAAATAGAAAATGGCTACATTAACAGGATACCTTTAGCTTGCAACGACCCGTGGAAAGAACATTTATAAGAGTTAAGATTATAGTAACAGGAATTGATGACCAGTGTGCTGCCAATTTTACACGTTTCAGAAAGTTTACAAAGTACAATGATAGTATAACACACGGGTTATTTTTCTCCAAGAACGTTTGTTGGATTTGGATTCATATAATTTTGGAACTTTAGATTCATTAATTCTCAATTTTGTGACATGTTTTATCCATCAAACTTTTCGGACATTAGTGTCACTGATGGGGAATGATTTTTCGAAATGTGCACTTATGGCACATCAGAATTTAACAGGGTTTTGTGTATTATCTAGGAAATGTTCCAAAATTCATTTATAAATTCATCAGTTCGACTACTTAGGTTCAGGAACAATTATTGAATATTTTTGAAAATATGAAGTAATCTCACCTGTGAGAATTTGTGCTTCAAATATACTAAGGCTCTGAACAACAATAGTCCCTGTCCATTATTTTTTTACCGTTTTAGATAAATATTATGATAATAATCCAGTCCAGGAATTATATCCCGTTATTTGCAATAAATAAGGAATTAAAATAATAATAATAATACATACCATACATGATTAAAAGTAGTGTAGTGTGCAATCCGATGAGCTTGCATAGTAGATGAACCATTTTTCACGATCTTTGGAAGAGTGTAGTTGTAAGATCCTAGGGATGTGATTCTTTTAAAAAAATTTCAACTGTCCCAAATTTGCTTTTTTTGTAGATTTCTCCTTAGGTAGTTTTGCTCGATATTGCTCATGTATATTTATTTAAAACATAACTTAACGGTGTGCCAGTATATAAATAATACCGTATCATGTAATTTTTAGCCTTATAATTCATTATGTTTTATGAGCCCTTGTTCAGATTTTGTTTATTTATTGCTATCAGTGAACATGTGGGTGAATAAACTAATAAATAAGTAATGCGAGCTATGGTAGCTAACTGCAAGTTTTTTTCAAGTTTTATTTGTTAATATAGTAAACAAGTAAACCTCTTAATCTTACTAGGGGCCACTCAAAACATCTTTCAGATTTTATTACGTTTTTATTTATCATACAAAAATGAAAAAAATATCAAACGTTTCAAAGGGAAGCAAGCCCCATCAGATATCTTTTACGGCAATTTAATAAAAATATCTAAACATTTTACTAGTAATATTTTCTTATGGTGTAACAACTACTGGTGTGTTTTAGCTCACCTGACCATGGTCATGTCAGAGAATGGCATATTGCAGTGTGTGTGTGTGTGTGTGTGTGTGTGTGTGTGTGTGTGTGTGTTGTGTGTGTTTAGACTTTTAAAATCGAAAAATAACTTTACAAGGAGGCATTATATTAATTTCTTAAAATGACACCTCAAATTTTGAAGGAATTTACTAAAAATGTCAAATATTACCGCCGCGAAATATAACATTTGTTGAAGTTTCTGTTCGAGATACAGGAAGAACAAAATCCGGTAGCATTTAAAAACTTAATTTCTTTTTTAACTGGAATGGAATGCAATTAGGCCTCGATGTCTAGTTATGTCAAAATCTGAAAAGGCTTTCTTTCAATTATTAAACTCCATATATGCGACAATACACATGAAAAAGAACAGTATAATTTGCTGTTTTTATGAAATTGTGGAAGATCGCGAATTTTGAGAAAAAATGTTAATATTCTAAGTATATGTTGTGGCTCCTAAATTGATGATCAGAGTACAAAAAACCTTAATATCACAAAGGAATTAAATATAGATTTGTCACAATCAGATTAAATAGAGGCACAAACAGATGCTATTTAGTCGTTATTGGAGTAAATAGGTATGCATTTGCTAATGATATATCCGAGTTAGGTTGCTGTGGCATATATAAACAAAAAATAGACACGACAGGTACTCAACCAATACGACAACACAGGTATAGATTGTCTACTAACATTCAGGAGGAAATATCGCGACAAATCGACGAATATTAACGAAAAGTCTACTACTAAATGACAAAGTCAATTAGAAATGGTAGCTGAGAAATCGAACCATCGGGAACCAGGGAAATTACGTTTTCGCATCGACTTTTGCCAAGTCAATGCTGCGACCATTAACAACTTCTTTTTTGCCGTTAACGCGCATCGAGGAGGTACTTTATATTCTTAGCGTATCGCGCTTGCAAATTTTCAGTGTACTGGATATGCAACAATGGTTCTTTCAGATAAAATGAAACTAAACACAAGACGGGATCTGTCACGCAAAAAGGTTGTTCATCATTTCAATCGCCTCAGCTTTGGTCTCGCAAATCCGCCGGGAGTGTTTTAAAGTGTCAAGAACGAAATTTTACACGATCTCAATAGAAAATGCGCACCAACATATATTGATTGCGTGTTACTTTTTTGCGGTCGTTCAAGACACGTTTTGAACATTTGTCGACTGTCTCACAAATATTGTGAAGCATATCTGTCAAAATTATAATTTGCATGTAAACAAGTGAAATATTTCGGTCATGTGATATCGAATGAAGGAATCGCGGTAGACATCAAGATAACAGACGCAGTTTAAAACTTCTCGACACCCTCAAATACTAAAGAGGTCAGAATGATTTTGGGGTTGTTTACTTATGACAGATTAATCAAAAAGATGGCTAAAATTGTTACTCCGCTTTATCACTTACGTGGTAAAGACGTCAGGATAAATGGACGCAAATGTGCCAGGTCGCATATGATACGCTAAAACAGAAACTAGTTTCACCTCCGATACCAGTATTACCAGTCTTTAATAAAGAGTTTTAACTGAATACAGACGCTTCGGGGTATTCTATTGGCTTCGTATAAGGACAAGGAGATGATTAAGCACGCAAACACGTAGTTACTTACGGTGGAGGCGCATTACGACTATCAGATAAAAACTGGGACGTTAAAGATCACAAATGTTCGGCTCTTATTGAAGTTACAAAGCAGAACCTCGTTTATCTTGCTACTTCTAGGTTCCATGTTTATACTATTCACATAGCTCTACAGTACTTGCATACCATCAAACAAAGCACCGGTTTACTCGCTATCTATCTGCAGTTTTATTATTTCTATATACACTATAAATTAAGAATATCGCACGCGAATGCAGACGCGCGTAGGCGCAAGCCGTATAATTTAGATGCAAATACAAAACCGGAGTCTGACGATCCGTTTGTGTACAACATAACTCAATACGCTTTACCTGAAGCTAGATCGAGCTGCTTTCTGGATACCATACCACCAAAGAGCCAAGTTTACTGACTACATTGTTTGTTAAACGCTGAAAAACAATATAAAGAGTTAGATCCCGTGACTAACATACTTACAACTACCGTAGTCATAAAGGAGCAGTTAACAACAACGTAAACAACAATCCAATCCTGAGTTCCGTAACATGGTCAAATATAAAATGAATGGTTCATTACCAGACGATAAAAAGCGAGCGGATTATCTACTTTTACTTAAAGAGACAAACCATTATACTCCATTTTCTACCAAAAGAGACAAAACATTCCACTCTTTTTTGTTTGATCTATATCACCCATGCGGTAGAGGTCAAATATCAGACCGAGTCGTAAAGCAACTTGTAATGTCCCACGTGCTTCGTTCCTACCACAATTTTATTATGGCAGGACATCTGAGTCACGAACGCGCTTATAATACAATTAGGTTTAAGTACTTCTAGAATGTGGGGAGAAATAAAATCAAACGTACGCGCATGAATTAAATGTCAGATCGCGAAAAATAACCCACACTCGAACCCCGCATCGTTACAGGCACTTCCATCAAAAGGCATTTTTAACATTAGGACATAGATATTCTATGTAATTTGCCAGACAAAAAGCGAAGTATACTGACTACATGGTTTGCTTAACGCTGAAAAACAATATATGGAGTTAGATTCCATGACTAACATACTTATAACTACCGTAGTCACAAAGGGGCAGATAACAACAACGTAAACAACAATCCGATCCTGAGCTCCGTAACATGGTCAAATGTAAAATTAATGGTTTCTTACCTGACGATAAAAAGCAAGCGGATTATCTACTTTTACTTATAGAGACAAACCATTATACTCTATTTTGTTTGCATTACATCACCAATGCGGTTTAGATCAAATATTGGTCCGAGTTATTAAGCAACTTGTAATGCCCCATTCGCTGAAGGATGACGTGCTTCGTTCCTACCACAATTGTATAATGGCAAGGCATCTAGGTCACAAATGCGTTTATAAAACAATTAGATTTAAGTTCTTCTAGATTGTGGGAATAAATAAAATCATACGTAAGCGCATTAATTAAATGACAGATCGCAAAAAATAACCCGTATTCAAACCCCGCATCGTTACAGGCACTTCCAGCAAAAGGCATTTTATCACGAAAGGACATAGGTATTCTATGCAATTTGCCAAAAGCGAAAGAAGGTTCAAATCAAATACTCCTTGTAGTGTGTTCATTTAGTAAACTGTCTGAGTCTTTTCCTTTGCGACCTAGTTCCACAACAGAAACCGACCGCAGGATTTATTTCAACATTATATGTCAATACTGCTCTCCCAGAAAAATTTAAAGCGACAGAAGATAATATTTTATGTCGAAACTTATTCAAGAAATATGCATAATATTTCAAATAACAAAATAAGAAACAACTAGCTACCACCCAAAGACGAATGCTGCGTGTGAGCGAATTAACAAGACTATCGCACAAACATTACTCACATATTTTGCATAGTTTTTGAACGGATAACAAGGAACTTAGGATGCAAGTACAAGGTCGAATAATTTGAAGATGGCTGACTACAGTATCATGGTGGAGTTTCAAACCAAACCAAACGGATATTTACCTAATGATTATTTCATGTCATCAAAGTTAACATTATGTAAATGGTAGCTGAGTATGTAGAATATGAATATATATATCGGTAAAACCCAGACATGACTATTATTAACAAAATTGATATAATTTAATATTCTTCTGAGTACAGAATGTACTTGACAATAATGCACCGTTTATACATATGTTGCATATACTAGGTAAATAGTTTTAAAGAAATTCCTGTGTCGTGTGCTATAGTTAGGATGTCACGGATGTTTAGGAATACAAGTATATAAAAGATATGCAGAACTTCCTGTTTGATGTACGTAAGGGATATCGATTTATTTTTGAGCGGTCAGGCACGTCTATAAGAATACAATAGCTTAATCGGAGAAGTTGAAAGTTGCTCATGCGTGTTACCTGTATAAATGACCCAGTCTTCAGTTATATGTTAATTTATCAAATTAATCAGGGACCTATAATAATATCGAACTTTATTCGTCCCGGAAATAATGCACCAAAATAAACAAATGCAGTATGTGCAATGTCAAAATTTACACTTCAGTTTGAAATTTCTTAAATCATAACTGCAATTAAATTGATATGTGCAACATTCTATTTCATCAGTCATATGTAATAACTCGTCATCTAACATTTCTGCAGATCTATTTAAACAGAAAGATCGAACGGTGATTCATTGACAATTGGTGTTTTAGTTTTAGGAATACTTTCAAATGTAGTACAGGGCAGAAAAAAACTTTTAGTTTTCTTGTCAGGGATATTTGGGGTTTCTAATTGTCTAACTACACATCTTACTCTGACCCAACTATTTCAGGCCATTTTATGTTTCTTATGTGTTCTGTGGGATTGTGCCATGGACACGATTGATAATATCTGCAATATCCATGAATTTTAACCCTGAACCCATATTTACTCACTCTCTTGTTTGTGAAACCAAGAATGCTACACTGAGTACTATTCATGTTTTGTTCGGCCTTTTTATTAGTTTGTTTAATTATTATTTGTTAGTTTTATTTTATAAATTATAGGTTGCTTTGCCTGTTAGAAATGCTTTTTCATATTACACAATTTACCTTAAAAAATAAGCATTTGAATTATAAAAAAATCTTAGAACAACACAAGGTTATTTTTATTGAAAGAGATCATCTAATATGAATAGGTCGGTGGTCTAGTGGTAGAACTGTCGCCGTGTGAATCAGTATTCCTTAGTTCGAATCGCAGCAAAGCTATAAATTTTCTTCACAAATGTCTGTTGTAATTTCTTAAATTAATCATTAAACGTGACACACATTTGGATTTAGGTACAGTTCAAAATTAATTGAAATACAAAAGAAAATAACCGTGCGATATCATAAATATCAGGGCGTCTAGACGGGACTGTAATCAGGGGATCGTGCAACAAATATCAATAATACGATACCAGTTTTACCAACAAAGTCAAAGTGGAACGATCCAAGAATAGCGATTTATAACGTGATCAATTCTACAAACTATGTGATCACGTGATAGAATAAAATACACAAAAAACTACGTTTCACATGTGAGTTTCAATTACAGATTAAATAGAAATATGGAACTTAATTGGAAGATGTTTTCAGTTGAAACTAAAGACATTATTGTTTTTAACTGAGTAACTATTGACAATATTTTCCAGGAGACAACTGTAAATGTTTCAAAGGGTTTGGATGAAACCCAGCAGCTGCATTTGAATGTTGATAGAATCTTATGATATAACCAGTTATCTGATTATCTTAATATTATTTTTGTGTATTGTACTATTTTGTTTTTTAATGATATTAAATTTCTAAACATTTTATTTTTAATGATTTTTATTTTTTTCAGTTTGATAGTTTATTTATTTCTGCATATGACTGCAATGCATGGAATCATTCTCAAAATATTTATGCAGTTGTAAATCTATAAATAATTAAATTAGTTTAAGTTGTGTAAGAATGTTTTTAATGATTCAAATTACACGTAAGTAGCATATGTGCCATACAGTCTTTAGCATAAGCAGTATGTTGCACAGAGGAACTGATTCTGGAATATGGTAACTTTATAATCATATCATGAATTAACTATATAGAATATTCCATTATAGTGATATAAAATGGTTTGAATTGTAAATGCCTCGACAATAGTTTCATGAATGTTTTCATTGTTTGATATGCATATTTGACACTGAATATATTTAAAGTTTATTATAAAAACATATAAATAAATGGTATATTTTTCAGATCATAATTTTAATATTATATATAATTAGCATGGTTAGATTCATTTTCTGTACTGTTAATTTCTGTATATATTATAACCTTAATCAGTTTCACAAGTGACTCACTAGCCTTAATTACCGATATAAGGCTTCATCAACTTATAAAGTTCTGATTACAGGTAGCATCATTCTTACAAGGGTTTTGTTTATTTAAAAAATAACATGTAATGAAAATGTCGGTTGTGAAGTGGTAAATCTTTCGTCTTGTAAACATGAGGTCCTGGGTTCGCTTCAAAGCCATAAATTTTTCTTCAAAAATCCCTGGTACCATTTCTTCAATAAATCATAAAATGTGACAAACATTTGGATTGAAGATGAGCTCCAAATTAATTGAAATACAAAAAACACCCCGTGTGATATCTTGTCATGTCACCAGGTAAGCGTCTAACACTCTGGGAGGCGCGCCGAGGCGATATATTGAAAGTAATTGTGAAAATGGACCAGATGTACGAAACTACCAGCATTTTTTACTCTAGATCACTGTTTGGTAATCCTCTCATAATAACTTGATATATGATAAAGGCAAGAAAATAAACATAGTCTAAATTTAGCATATGGAATTTAGTAGGTTATATAAAATTATTAAATATCCGTCCTACACCAAGAAGTTAAGGGTGATATATATCTATATATATATATAAATTATATTTCATGCAGCAATTATTGTTACTGAAATGGTTTTTTTTATTTTGAAATATAAATACCCTATGTGCATTAATTTAAAAACTACAATTTTTGTAAAGATATAAATATAGGAATGTCAGAATTGATTTGACGGTTATTTTGATATATGGGTCAAGTTCATACTTTCAAAGTGGAAGGCCCTTAGGTTTGATCCTTAATCCAAGATGACCGCTTTTACTATAAATAGAACAAATAGGAAAATGGCCATAACATATTTATGTTTTGATCAAATTTGGTATATGGAATGTAGATTCCAGGCCATTTAATATATTTAACGGGTGGCAACTTTACAACTCTTATTGCTTGTGAGGTTTCATATATGTTGTGGTTGAACGTTGTGGTCGATTTCAATTTCCTAATTGCAATCAATAAATTAAAGATAAAAAAGGCATCATTTACCGTAGTATCTAACAATGCGTCAAGTAACTTCTCATCCGTCATCATTTGCAGTTGAAATAAATCATTTGGATCGCCTAGATCAAGGTTTGGATATTCACCCTCCATGTTTACAACTGACAATTAAGAATTATATTTAAATTTTGTTATTTGCAGACGGATTATCATTTTGATAACATCTCTTTTTCATTTTGACAAGTGTACTAATTTCTTGAAGAACATTTTGTTTAATTTTAATTCTTTGTCTTAAACATTTTATTTGCATTAAAACGAAATGTGACTATTTTGTTTTGTATCCGGTTTACAATACACATTTTTGTGTATTACGTAATCGTCGAAATCTAGGCCAAAAGTAGTCCGTTCTAGATTACTTCACAAACACTTCGGCACATGAGTAGGCGTTCCTAGATTACGTTACGTGATTTAGAAACAATGAACATATTTTGGGGTTTCAACCAATGAAATCTTCAGAAATCTGTTAAATTTAATTAAATATTTTATTAAATAATGGCGATACGCGCGAGTGTCCGTAAATAAAATAGAAACGGGAGGTAAAGGTTTAAAAAAAACTACTTCGAGAGAAGAGTTTGTGACACTCATACCATGTACCAGTTCTAAACAGTGGTTCTTTTGATAACCGTAGGGTATGACGGTTTAAGAACAAACAACATTCTAATATATAACACAAATACCAGTTAAATTTTGATGTGCCAGATGTGCACATTTCGTAAATTCATTCCTCATCAGTGTCTTAATCTATGTCTTAATTTTCTGTTCATTATCACATTTAATTCTATTTAGAGCAGTTTTAACACGATATCACAGATACTTCCAATATTAACTCTTCCAAAATATTAATGTCATATGTCAGTGTGTACTATTCTATTCATAAGGTTAAACATCTCCTACATGTTTTTAAAATAGATAGTAAGTGACATGATTAAGACTCTACGAGTCCATGCACGGAAAACAAAATAAATGCGGCCACTTAGTTCTTTACATTTTTGAAAAACCAAAAATTAGACACACACCCATGTCGAAAACTAGCTAAAACTCGTGAATGTTGACTGAGAAACTTTTGAATAAATAACTTAACACAAAACAAAATTCATTCGATATTCTTTTTCAATCAAATCGATGCTCACAGAAAACGACAAATGCATTTTAGGCAAACCTTGCACCAGAGGAAAGAAAGTGACTACCCGAAAAAATTAGTTATTTATATACTGAACAGAATAAGGTCAGCAAATCAATAGTTACAAAGACTGAACAGGTGAAGGTCGATTAAGTTAAAGATGGTTGACTACAGTAACATGCTGGAATTTCAAACCAAAACGAACGGATATTTACTAAATGATTATTTCACGTCATCAAAGATAACATAATCGAAATGATAACTGGGTATGTACAATATGAATAAATCGTTAAACCCCAGAAATGACTATTATTGATAAAATTGATGTAGCTAAAAAAATTCTTCCGAGTACAGAATGAACTTGATTATAATGCACCGTTTATACTTGTATTAAATATACTCGGTGAGGAGTTTAAAAGAAATTCTTTGTCGTCTGCTACATTTAGATATTATCAAGTCATCATGTTATATGATCAAGAATACAAGTAAATGAAATACATGAATTACTTTATCTTTACCTGTTCGATGTACTGTCCTTTATAAAACGTCTTTCGTTTGAACTCAGTGAGAGTCATCTCACCAGGTTAGCGCCTCACATTTTGGGCGCAATGTTGAAATTAACGGTGAAAATCGAACTACTAACATTTTTACTCTAGATCACTGTTTGGTAATCATCTCATATTAACCTGATATATGATAAAGGCAAGACATAGTCTGATATTTAAATTTACCTTGCTGAAATTTGGTATATGGATAGTAGGCTTGTGGTAATGGCACTCCGATAATAGTATCATAATAACACAGTTAGGGAATTATTTCACTACATTTCCATTAAATAAAAAGGTTATAGAATACATACCATACATGACAAAAAATAGTGTATGATATCCAATGAGCCTGCATAGTTGATTTTTCATTTTTACCGATCTATTGAAGAGTGAAGATGAAAGGTCCAAGGTATGTGTACGTGTTTTCAAATTTTGAATACCGCACTTTTTTTTGCTAAGTCGTGTTGTATTCCGGTTCCGATGACTTGCAGGTAGCATTTTTTATTTGACAAATTTGTAGATTTATTATTCAGCGGTATACATCGTTCTGATAACGGAATTCGGAAAGAAAAGAATTGAATTAAAGATAGTTTTTTAATCATTTCAGTGTAAGAACGCTTACATTGATTCCTTTATTATGAATATAGTTTTTTTCAATGATACATTATCAGTTTTATTAAAGTTATCCGTTCTTTAAGTAAATGATATATTTTTCTAACCCCAGGAATATGAATCCCCTTTCCAACAAGTGAAGTAATTTCAGTTTTCAGATCATGTCTATGATTGTAATATGACATTTATGATTTTGACGACTTCGCTTAAGAAATGGTATTGTCATTATTTTGTTCACACTGGTTATCAATACTGTTTGAATTTGTATTCACAAATTTATAAAATACCGTTATGCTCTTTTCACCGAACAGGGATGAGGAAAAACTAAGTGGTAGACTCGCCTCGACTCAGCCTCGGATCATAAAAAAAATTGAATTAATTCGTAGAAAATTGTGCATGACAAATCAAACCAGAGCTGAACTAAAAGTACAGAAGGATAAAACCCCTTTATTAAATATAACAATGACTAGAGCAGTAATACAAAATATACGTAAAAATAAGTAAAAAATAATAAATTTGAAATACATTTAATATAGATATTGAAAGTGAAAAAACATATTTCGAAAAAAAGAAGATAAATGCCACTTTTTAAAATATTATTTTACAGTAAAAACCCTATAGTACTTTCATTGGGATGAAACATTGGCATCATCATTTCCAAAGTCACTGAATACATATTTACAGTTTGAGAGAAACACTGATGTCTTTGACGTTTTATCGAGACTTTCCACAGTTAGCATTCAAGTTAGTTATTAGACAGAGTAAATTATCCTCTCCTGACCAAACTGAAGAGACACATTTTACTTGTATTACGATACATTGTATCTTGACGTATTTCATACATTGCCCACATCATCAGATCTGTCCCTTTGATGATGTTGTTTGGTAACTAAAGCTACCATTTAGCAAAATTTTAGCCGTCTAAATTTGAAATTTATTTAAAACTAAGGTTTGTTCCCTCATGCAAAGCATTCCTTAGATAGATTTGGATTTATATAATTATTCCACATCAGTGACACTAAGACCGAAAAGTTTGATAGATAAAAAACATAAGCCAAACAGTTGAAAATGATGAATCTAAAGTTCCAAAATTATATAAATCTGAATCCAGCTAAGGAATGCTTTGCATTTGCTTTTCTGACACCGCAAAGTACTTCCTACTGAGTTATGGATATCCTTAGGGAGTTTTACTCCACCAGCAGCGGTACCCGTTCAGGGGTAGTAAATATATAACACAAATACCAGTTAAATTATGATGTGCCAGATGTGCACATGTCGGAAATTCATTCCTCATCAGTGACACTAAGACCGAAGATTTTGAAAGATAAAAAACACAAGCCAAACGGTTAAAAATAATGAATCTAAAGTTCCAAAATTATATAAATCTAAATCCAGTTCAGGAATGCTTTGCATGAGGGAACAAACCTTTATTTTAAATAAATTTCAAATTTTAGACGCCTGAAAATTTTGCTAAATGGTACATTTTCTGACAGCACAAAGTGCCGCCTACTGAATTATGGATACCCTCGGGGAGTTTTACCAATACAATACAAGAATAAGAGAACTGAATAGGTGGTATGATTCAATCTTGTCTATCGATCTGAAATCTGCAACAAACGAATAGAAAAAAAACATCAGAATATAGGAAAAAACTACAACCTATTATTCGATGCTCTCTACACGTCATCTTCGTTATCTCGTCTTTGGCCCCTGATGATTATCAAGCTTTCTTTTACTATTATATTAGATTGATGACTATGCTAACTAAACATCAACCTTCTATCTAGCTTAACTAGTAAATATCAGAAAATTCTTAATACACAAACAAAATAAGTTCTATATACAACAAGTCATTGTAAGAAGTTATGTAATACGACAACCGACAATAATTGTTACCTTTCAGAACAGTCTCAAAGTACCCTAACTAACCAGTTAGAATTTTGTTATTGATCAATATTTTATATACAAAATTGGCAAAATTTTATCAAAATGAACAAAATATATAACACAAATACATGTTAAACTTTGATTTGCCATATCTGCCTATTTCGTCAAAACGCTTACGAAGAGGCAAACACGGGAATATTTTTATCATTTCGAAAACCTGAAAAGTCTAACGAACAAATTCCGACTACGAGTCAATGACACTGGATTGCAGCAAATGTAACGAAACATATCCCATGTATTACCACAAGATTAAAATTCCAATTATAAAATTTGAAAATGTCATTAGACATAAACTAGTAATATTATACTGAATTTTTTAATTTGGTTTCTATCTCGGGTATATTGTATTTTTTTAAACAGCTTAAACTGCAGTGGTGGCGGAATCTGTTTTTTCGTAATGAATAGCACATTCTTGCAAATATTAAGATTTTAGAAACGTTCGCCAGATGAAACCAGAGTTCATAAAGTTTTGGTCTCATATTTTGAAGGCAGTTTCTGATATTTTTTTTAGAAGCTTCTCATTTATTTTTATAAAACTACATACATGCAGCTAGAAGGGTTGTCATGTTTGAAGATTTTTATTCTTAATAAAGCTTGTTTTTTATTTTAGCATGTCTTTCACGGAGGACATCTAATGAAAATGAAGACTCACTGTCTGCAAAACCTACGACAGATAAACATCATATTGCTATGATAACACCACCAACAAGAACGCGAGTATATTCTGAACCACAAAAGAAGCGACACGGAGCTTTGATTGATGCCTCTAAGTACGTGGAAAACTACTTTTTTTAGATTTCGACACGTGTTAATCTTCTTTCATGAAAAGTCAAAGTAAAGAACCAACATAGCCCACTTCAGCTACTATCTGTAAGAATTAAAAATAGCTTTTAATGTCACAAAATGTTTGAAATATCCTTGACTGATACGTTATATAACATTTAATCAAATTGATATCAATTACAAAATGATATATCAGTATCAGATGATTTAAATATATGTGTATACATTTATTTTATAGGATTAAAAATATCAGGAAAACAGAAACTGGTTGTCAACTGTGGTAAAAGGAGGATAAATATTTCCATTTCAAGTTTATCGAGTCATGAGCCAGGTAGCTATAGTCCCAACTCACATCAATCAAAACAACATCACTCAACTTTGCTCTTATCAATAATGTCGGTGTAAAGAAATGGTTTTTACATATATTAAGTCATTTGCACTTGTGTTAGTTTTTCAAACCGACGAGCTAACGTTTGCATTTTTGGCTTAAATCTCTGAGGGTGCAGATCTTTTCTTGTGTAGATTATAAAGTCGCAGAAAGGTGCGCCTGTAATTTAATATCTGATAAAAATATTCATGATAAACATCTGATTTTATTTCATTGTCAATCATCTAGAAAAAAATTTCGTTGATATGTGTCCTTTGTAAGTGCCTCTTGCAATGGGGTTCAGGTTTATTGGGATCAGGCAGTTTTGACGACAAAAATACTCCATGGCAGCCAAATTTAAGGGGAATTCTTATATTCCCGTCCAGATTAGTTTTCATATATATTCACTTTACTTTCGATTTAAGCCAGTAAGCAAGAAGCTAAAGCTTTAGTTTTTCTGATGCGAGGTAATTAGAATACATTGTCAATGTCGCATAGTTTTAGCATATTTCGAGCATGTAGCCATTGGGGCACATTCTTAAATGAACAGCGAAGGCCAGTCACACTGTTTGGTAAATAGTTGGTTATAATGTTATACTTTCAACATTCTTTTTTTTCTAAATAGCAGTTAACTACGGCTGATAATAAATTGTATTTAAAAAATAATAAATGTTGAAAAATTTAAAGATCAGCTTCTGCTATCAAAACAGGCAAAATTTCCATTCTTACCTTCCATTTCAATTTTAACTTCGAAAAAATGGATTTTTTTATTACAAAATTGAGTTGAAATTCATGTACCTAGGTAGCATGGAAAAATTTTGAGTTTAACTGTACATAGTAATTCGATATAAATTAAAAAATTGACAAGATCACGGTAGGCCTGGTCGTATTTTCCAGTTTCTTGGTTTATTAATTAAAAATAAAATGACTTTAAAATTAAGATATTAATAATATTTGATGTTTTTTTTTAGTTCTATGTACAACATGTATGCAGCTTTCTGTGCTGTTCATATTGATCATGGAATGATAGCATATAAACTGATTTATGGTAGAACTTATCAAGAAAAACATGTCGATTTTTTGTGAAGTTCCAGATGTGGATTATCAAGAGATTCATGGGGTTATGGATGGTACCAGAATATCTTTTCAAAAAAGAATGCAAAAGTGGAAATAATGGGAAAACTACAAAAATATATATTCAAAATTGTTAAGTAAGTTTGATCCCTTGGAGTTCAGTAACTTCATTTTTCAACATGTTTAGTTACTTGTCTATCAGATTATACAGATTATTTTTATTGTTTACAATGTCTGGTCTGAAACATAATTTTTTGAATATATTTAGAAATTATTATTTTTTGTTTACAATGTCTAGTTTTAAACACAATTGTTTGAATATATATACAAATTATTTTTATTGTTTACAATGTCTTGTCTGAAACATAATTGTGTGAATATATATACAAAGTCTTAAAAGTTTGATATTGACCATATTATTTGAGATACCTTTGTATTTGATAATAAGTTTGAATGTATTATGTAAAATATACTTGTATTCAATTATTAAGTTGACCATATTATGTGAAATATGCTTGTATTTGATAAAGATTTTAGCTTCCATTTTTGACGTAACATTATAAAAAAATATTATGTTTATTTTTCTTTCCAAAAAAAATTGATAATATCACAGAATTTCTTAATTTAACAATTACTTATTTATTAATAACTTAAGTTTTTTCAACTCTCAAATGTAGTTAGCAGTATTGCATTAATTAATTTTTTTCAATGAAATTACCACATATTTGCAAATTTAAATTATTTAATTCTTTTTATATTCAATGTATATATCCCTGCAGTTTTCTTTTAAATTGTCAGATATCTATAGTCAATTACGTACATTCTCTTACACGTGCAATCGGGTCAGGTCCAGCCTGGGTACTTATTTTACCTAAAACGTTGACTGAATGAGATCACCAAGGCCTTCACCTGTTACATGATATAGATTTTTGTAATATATTTATTATATTTTATGTTATATATGTAACATATATATTTGATATCTTTATGAAAGTTTGAAAAAACATGGTGACCATCCAAATTTGTAAACCACTAAATATTTTGAGAAAGTTATTGAAAAATAGTTATGAAATTGAAAGATCATATGAGAATCTAGAGCCCTGAAAATCTTTTGGTCTTAATTCAAAACATATTCTTACGTCCGCAAAACCTCAACCTAGCTTTGAATTCAACTTCTCAAGATCCTAGTGTTAGGAATTGTTTTTAAAAAAACGATTGTAGGCCTTTTTGACCATTTTAGTCTCTTTCACTATCCTAAAACTAAAGTAATCAACAGAACTAAACGAGTTGGCATACTTGTGAATATCGTAACTCTGGCATAAATCACAATTGCTATATCTAAAACAACTTTTTTTCATTAGGTGACTTTCATATGTAAATGATATTCGCCCCACTGATAAAATTGTTTGTACAATTTTGATTTTTAACTAAACACTTCGGAGCAGTTTTTCCTAATGGAAAATTCTTTTTAGGGTTAATTATTCACCTTGATTGATATGTACTATCGTTAATCTAATATTTTTCTTCTTTTTTATTTTCTCCAATTACATCATACATTTCACTCGGCCTTGTTGAAACACTTGAAATAAAGGAGAAGGTTTAAATCTGGTTGTGGACAAAGGGAGATAATTGAATTCTGAACCGATGGATTTTGTTTGGGTTGTCTTTCTTTTTTACATCCACAACTGCTTGTTTGAGCAATAATATTTTTATGATTTTTTATAACTATCCACACACACACACACACACACACACACACACACACCCATATATATATATATATATATATATATATACCAAATACATATATTATTTCAATATGTTCTATTGCATCATGCATTGATTTTTTTTATGTACACGTTTCTTTTTTCAATGTGTAATCGAGTTTGAAAACTTCATATAATGCATATTGTATCTGTTGTTGTTGAGCTTGTTTGTTTGCTTTATGTTAAATCAATCGTATATTTATTTGAAATGAAACAGGCTTTCCTTATTGGTCGAACAAATAACATTCTATTTGAGACAAAAAGTTTAGATTTTGCTCCTTGCTAGTTTCTATCGTAGCCAAATTGAATGAGTTAAGAAATATTATTATTGTACATGTTCTATCTGTAGCATTTGATCAAGCACGAGACTCTCTCCAAGTGTTTTCCCCCACTTAATGGCTGCCATAAGGAAACAAAAGTAGTCCAACTGAATTAATTGTATGAAAAATCTTATTTTGTATTTATTTTTTAACTAAACTGTAGAGCTTGTTTTCCTTTTGGGCGATTCTTTTAAGGGTTATTTATCTTGATTGATAAGGACTTCCACCATTCATATATTTTCCTTCTCTCCCCCTTTATTTGCCCAAATAAAATCATACATTTCACTTGGGGAAAATATGGTCAAAGTGAGATCATTGAATTCTCAAACATGGGATTAAATATAATTATATTATGATAAATTTTCAGTCTTGCATTTCAGTTTGTCCGCATCATTGTGCCGACTTTGTGTTCATATCAAATATAAACATGCACAACATTTAGAATCTTCACATCTTTCTACTTTAAAGTAATATAACATATTTTGATGGGTATCAAGTTTAGTTCTTGCAAATAGCTGTTTTTAATTCTTTGTTGGTCTTTTATCTTTAAGGATGGTGTGTTTGTACTATATTTTTCATCTTATAACTATGCTTCAAAATTTAGGTTTGTTTTAATGGCATTCATTGTATTAACATGTTATGGGTTATGTGTAGATACAAACGGGATGTCATTTTAACACGCTTTTTAAAATTTCAGTCCTTGATAAGTTTAATGGAATTGATTTCCTTTTTTTCTATGATTATGACTCAAAATTTAGGTTTGTTTTAATGACATTCATTATATTAACATTTCATGGGTTATGTGTAGATACAAACGGGATGTCATTTTACACGTTTTCTTGAAATTTAAGACCTCTATAAGTTTAATGGAATTGATTTCCCTTTTCCTGTGACATTCTTGATAAGACGCCGGAGTTAAAATTGTATATTGAGGAATTGTTTTAATTCGTGCAGTCTTAACAAATTCTACTCACATCTTTAACTCTTTAATTTGGGTCTATTTCGGTTTGAAGGCCAATATACAAACACTTTGAACATAATGGTCCCAGCACCTACTAATAATAAGTGAATACTCTTACAAGGACATGTTACTCTATTTCTCCACTTCATCCATCTATCTTATTTGTTTACATAGTTTACACAACCCAAAAAATCAAGTCTATAAAGCATCTCATTGGAGTATTTAATAATTTTCTATCATTTCATTCGAATTTATAACTTTCTATGACAAATGAAATGAAATGATACCTTCTCTCATGTAAAATACCAAACATTTCATAAATTACATGTTCCTAAAGGATAAACATTTAGAAACATCTAAATAACTGGGATCTATTCCCAAAACGAGATCCGTAACACAATAACATCATAATTTGGTGGTAAAAGTAAATAACCCTTGGTTAACTGTTAGAAAATAAAAATTGATTTACCCCTTCCCTCTTAATTTTTACAAAAAAAAATTTGGATTTTCTATAGTTTTGAATAATTCCATTAATTCATATGATAAAATGTGTACATAGCAAAATTTCTTCTGTTTTCAAACAGTCCACAAAGGTAATTTATTTAACACACATAACATGGTGCAGAAGAATACTATCAGAAGATTCATTGTCCTAGGTGTATAACCAGAAATTTATGGCCGAAACGCATAATGCTATATATATAAAAAACGCAAATACAATTTGACTTCAATTCTAGAAATTTCACATGTATGTGTAAGAGGAGATTAATATTAAATAATACTGAAATAATTCATTGTTGAACATTTGTAGATAGCAAACTGTTAATTAAAGGCAATAGCTACAGGTAGTTGTTCAACAAAAGATGATTTTGAAGTGTGTAATGGTGAAAATAATTAATAAGAAAACGTCATGTGGTCAAGTATCACAAAGGAAGCATATTTAATATTGAAATATGTACAAGGTTTAAAAATCGGATAATTGACATCATTCATGTTGAACTTACAGAGAAAATGAGCAAAATAATGAGAAAACAAACAAGGACAATGTCAATCAAAGTATAAGGCATTACCACAAATAACCGAACTTTCAAAAGGTCGATGTTCAAGCACTTCAGTTCAGCTACAGCTAATATAAACTTTGGTTGTCATGGAATTTAGCTTTTGTAACAGAACACCCTCAATGGTAAACTCAATGCCAGTTTAGTGGCCCTAAAAAATATAATTTTGAATAGGCAGGTAGATAGTTCATTGAGGCAGATATATCCACATATCTTTCTGTGCGCACTCAGTCTACCTAAACTAACTTTACTACTCCATATCAATTTACCTGAATGTAAGTAGAAATAATAGTAAAAATTGTAAATTTCTATAATTTTTACAACTTAAAATAAAACATGACTGATTAAAAAATTAAACGACTTTAAATATATAACACAAATACTTTTTGAATTTTTATCTGTCATTAAAATCATAATACTTAAATTTATACTTTCAAAGCAAGCGCTATTTGTTCGGAAATTTACATAATACTATACTGAATAAACCCAAACGAGTTCACTCCCTGATAACTTTATTTCAATTAAATACAATTTTACAAACTGTAAAATAATTTCCACAGATTGTTCTATGCACTGTAGGATATGTTTACAGCAGAATTAATACATTTATTCCTACAAATTAAAACACATTGATAGACTAGACTGTTTACATGAATAGAATGACTAAAATTGATGTATAAAGGGGTACATGGAGTGGTGTTATAGTGTTTTATGCTCAAGGAAGGGTTTTTTACCTTAACAAGGCAGTCACTTCCAAAATGTTAGAGGAAAGTTGAAAAATCGATAGGCATTTGTCAAGCAAACTTGCACACTTCTTCACACTAGGTTCTGTCTGAGTGGGATTCAAACCAAGGAGACTAGAGGCAATTATGCCGTGTGTGGACTCAATAACAATTTTAATACGGAAAATATTGACAATATTAGAAAAGTGTTCAAAACGTAGAATTGCACCTTACTTAGGAGAATTTTCAGTGTATGAAAGATTGTCAGTAATTTGCTCTTGCAAAATGACCTTAATATTAATTCATTTACATTCATTTGGTTTTGAATTGAAAGTCTAATTAATTGTTATACACACACACACACACACACACACACACACACACACACATATATATATATATATATATATATAACCCATATGTTAAAATAAGGAAAAAGTAACGCAGGGTAAAAAATAATACGGAATAACTTTAAAACGACTTTGTTCATTATCATGAAGCTCGGTCAAGTTATCATCTGGGTCACTGTGTTCACAACACAAGAAGACAAATTACCGAAGCATGTAACATACCGTGTCATGTAGTGCAAGCAGTAAAAAGCAAAAATTCCATGCAGATTAAATATGATTATTTCGTCAACAGATTTTTCGTTGAATTTGATACTCTTCGGATGTACACTGTTTTCAGTACTTAAAATTCTGGTTAAATTTCCTACAGTAATGTCACGGTTTACGAAAGTTTAGAGGGGTCAGACCAAAGCTTTACTTATGCAAAATCAAAACCAACGGCAGGTTGCTATGCAGTTTGGCCTGAATGTTTTTACCATAGAGCCACTTGTTCGTCGTTCTGGAGAAATTGTAAATTTTGCCGACTGACCCCGAACAGGGCGTCTGGGCGTAAAGGGAGGGCTATACGTCTTGCCCACCTGTGTAAACGGTACGTTACTTCCATTTAAACTGCTAACAATACAATCATAGCCGTTATATTAACCTAAAAACTGTAAGGAACCGATTACGTGAGTCGGATCTGCAATGTAGACGTTCATACATTGGTCGACGTCTCACTCATCGCGCACATCAAATGGTTTGAAAATTTCTATTGAGGCAATGGAGACCAGTTTTTTTTGACCGTCGAGTCAAAATTCAACCTTTTTCGTCCGGATGGCCGATGTCGTATATTCCGACGTCGTAGGTAACGTTTCACCGACGCTTGTATTAGTGAGGTGGATAGATTTGGTGGTGAATCAGTTATGGTCTGGGGTTGAATATCTCACTGATTTTAGTCGCCTTTGGTTGTGTTGGGCCGTCGTCAGGTATAGGAATGGCATCCTTCGCCCGGTTGCTGTTCCTTTAGTCAAACAACATTAACTCATTTTTCAACAAGACAATGTCCGACCTCATGTTGCGAGAATTTGTAGACAGTCTCTGACTAATCATAACTTTCAGTCGCAAGACTGGTCGCCTATCTTCAATTCATTTATTTTTGTTCATTTGATTAAAATTAAAATATAAAATTAATATTTGTAAAAACAAAAAAGCAACTTCACCTATACTATTTGAGTGAGTTCTAAATAAGAAAAAATACTACTAATAAAAAACCCTAAATATCCGTAATCGGACGACCACGTTCGATGCGTACATCTTATGATTATTAAAACACCCGTAATACGTTTGAACTCAACATCACAATATACTTATGGAATTCATTTTTTAAAATTCACATAACATCTTGCAATAAAACCAGAGATAAAACAAAAAAAATTAAAGCTTCATTTTGCTTAGGGTTGTCCACGATATATAGTATTTGTTACAAAGCGTGTCGATAGCCCCATATAGTTATGCAAAGTCAGTACATACTAAATCGTGCGAGAAAGAAGTCAGAGCCAAGATATGAAGTTAATTGACACAATTACTAAATCATTTTCTGTTACAAAAAAACTCCCTTCTGATTAAATTTGTTTTCTGATCACAATGCAGAACGACTTAGACCGTCTATTTCAAGTCATTCAAGAAATTCTTAATGAGAAAAAGTTTCAAGTACATAGATTTTCTATCATACAAACTAATTATACTTTTGAACAATTTTTATACTTTAAACTCAGTCTATAAATGTTTACTTGGTGAATATTTATTCATGTACTAAGTAAAATACAACAAAAAACGTTGTCCTTAAGTCAGATATTGATCTAAAGGTAAACTGTCTCACCTAAAATGCTTTACTGTCCATAACAATAAACAAAATGACTTATTTAATCACTCGGGATTATCATAAATTATAGACATCAATGCTCTATTGTCTCACCTAAAATGCTTTACTGTCCATAACAATAAACAAAATGACTTATTTAATCACTCGGGATTATCATAAATTATAGACATCAATGCTCTATTGTCTCACCTAAAATGCTTTACTGTCCATAACAATAAACAAAATGACTTATTTAATCACTCGGGATTATCATAAATTATAGACATCAATGCTCTAAGTATTTGTTTTGTGCATATAAAGAGGTTACATAGACCTTAGTTCTCTTTTAATTTTTCTTATTCTTTTTACTGGGTATAGAAATGCTGATCTCAAAGTGTCCTATAGAAAGGATTTAATGTCAGTAATGATGCTATTTGAACTTAAAATACACGTTCAAAGCATGCTCACGTTCAAAGTATGTTACATTTTACATTAGAAAAACGCCCTAATATGATACGAAATATCATGTATTGTTAATGTGATTTTCTGTGTTTTTTAAATATGGACTAAAATAATTAAGCGAAACTTATTTAAGGGAAAATTTACTGCTACACCGCCGGAAGTTGAGATGTCGTCGTACAAAGATCACAATCTGATCTTTGTGAAGCAATTAATACTTTTTTATCGTATCAACAACAAAGAAAGTAAGAAAGGATTTATTCTTTAACGCGACGCATTGTTAACAACAAAACGAATTGAGAACATTTTGATAAAGCGAGCAAAACATTTGAAAAAATTATTTCAAGCAGAGTTTTCAAGTTGGTCCCTGTAAAATGAAAAAATATCTAATATGATTGTAGGCACAGCCTATGTAGAGACCGCAGCAAATTGTTTTAAGCACCATTTATGATGGTTAATTATATTGTTTATAATTTAAGATTTTATTACTAGTATTATTATTTCATTTCACTAATTTAATTAGACAACGTCACAATGTTGATATGGTTAGCTTATTGAAATCCCCAATCAAATAAATTTCGACTGAAAATTTCCTGAAGAATTCTCCCACAACAGAACTGCACTGGTAAGATTCAAACCTAACGTGTTTACGCGAGGAACTGTAATCTATAAATTGGCGTACTCAGCAACTGATAGTTTCAAAAAGATAAGAAAATCAAAAGAAATAAAATTGAATAAAATATGTTATAATAAAATGGATATATTAGATAGATAATGTTTATGATTATTTGAAGCATATTCATCATGGTCCTCAGGTCCTTAGCAGTGTCTGATGATAAATTGCTCCTCTTGTGACAGGTCCTTGGGGAAAATTAAACTTGGATGGTACCTTTTTCTCTAGTCATCAGGTAGGTGTTAGCTGGGGAGGCAACTATGGCTGCTTATTGATAGATGGTGCTTCAATCATGGACTGTTTTTCAACCCACATTTTATGTATTGTTTGTGACACTATCAGTGGTTTCGTCTAAAGCAAACGGCCTGTTCTATGGTTAAAGCTGCATTGAGTTTACAAATTTTCTGCATTTTTTTGATTTTCTAAAAATATATATTTTTTTAAAAGTAGATATCTTCAAAACCACCATCCGTGACATTCATTTTCTAAAATTTCATTTCTTTTAGCTGTAAATAAACGGAATCCTCTGACCGATTGGTCAGTGTTCTACGATGGTAATTATGAGCATGGAGCATGCGCACGGATGTACGGAAAAGCCTAGAATCGAAAGTGAAACATGACAGATTGCATTAATTGTCCTTCATTAATATCCAGATGTATTTGAAATGGTGTTATTTATCCCTTACTAAGTCACAAATGAGAAATTCAACGAATTTATCGTATTTAAACATTTTGAAAATTGTGTTTAAATGACCCGGGTTTTGATGACGTAACCATGTTTTAATATTAGATCCAAAATGCTGCATCTCGCTGAGTAAATACTGTAATTTCTGTATTTATTCGTTGAACCAAATGTAACATTGTTCATTAGGAACATCAGTTATGAGATTAGCACCGTTTTAATTTTTTATTTGGAAAACTTAATGCAGCTTTAAGTCCAAAAGATGTGATTTATGATATATAGGATGTCTCATACAGAAGAGGCATACTGTACAAGACGATTGTCAGTAAATACAGAAAAAACACATGGTAGTCTGTGTTTCTTTGAAGAACTGAAACAATCGCTGCTCCCTTGTCGAGCATTTTTAATACAAAATCGGAACAACATTATACATCTAATTCACTTTAGTTAAAATTGCTTAAAACAGGTAACAGATAAATCACATGCGTAGGTTAAAGGTTACAGAAGTTGCAACTATTTTCAATTTAAAGATTAATCGTGTCACTGGGTAGTGTTACAATATCATCAAATTACTATGCGACTGTTTAAATACCTTGTATCTTGTGCAACGAAATAAGCTTACTTTCGAAACCACGTTGTTTTAGAAAATTAGTTTTACGTATCAATGCATAGTTGAACAACAAAGAAATATACTTTGATATCTAAGCACTATTTTTTTTAATTTTCCCAATTAGTTTGGGGAAAGATTTTATTCCGTGTTAATTGCAGTAAGTCATATTGCTAACTTGATTTTTTCTAATTAGACTAGATCCAATTATGAAAGTTATATGTTCACCAATACACATGAGAACGTGAGGCATACTGCTAAACATAATATTATGCTATATCATATTATGCTTAATTCTATTTTTGGTAATAAATGAGATATTTCGGTACATTATACTTGAGTAGAAACAAAAATTAAATAAAAATAATAATTATTTCAACAACCCCAAATCCCACGAAAGAAAAAGCTCACTGGAATTATGTCATGTGACCCTATGATGTAATGATGACGTCACATTCCCGCCATAAACAATCTTACTGGAGCTAGACCTACACATAGTTTCTATTGTTTGGAAATACTTTTTGGATCTCTAATAACGATTTGTTCAGGTAAGTCAATCACGAATCTCTTTCTAATATAAACACTTTAAATTTTCGGCAGTATCTTGGACACAGTAGATTTACAGATCGGAAACATTGATTCATCTCAATACAGTAACAGTGAGTGATAATCTGCTCATTACGTCAGCCACTTTATATGCCAAATTCAGACATTATCTTGTGTAAAAGTTAGAGCTGATGCGGTAGATTATATGTTTTAAGTGTTCATTTGGATTTTTAATTATTTTTGTAAATTATTTTAAATAAGCGATTTTGAAAAAAATATTTTTCACTTCCGTTTTTCCCATACGACCTCGGAAGTGACGTAATTCACTGGTGTCAAAAAACAAAACTTGAAGGATTACTACTAATTTTCAACTGGTCTCCGTACACGATATCTATAGAACTCGCTTCGCGAGCTTGCATCTTTAGTGCAAGCATTTCTGCGCTCCCTATTATTTTATAACCGTTGCATCTCTCTTGTTACGGACATTAAACAGTTATTCTGATCATGATATATTTTTCCTAATGATATCGTATAAATGAGAAATCTGACAGATATCATTTAAACACGTTTTGACATTTTTCCTATAATTTTCTGTGAATTATGCACAAAATACAGCTTTCTGGTCAACTGCGTGCCAAGGTATGATTTCAACGTACAACCAGGTCAGCATGTAAAACAAATTTGTTCCGAATCAAATCCGGCCCCGGTAGCTAACTTGAGAGGTAGCAGTTAAGCTGCTTCCATTTTCCCCGTCCTGTTATAAATTGTTTAAGTTTTAAGAAACTATAGTCAGGTGCGCGATGGCTCGGTGGATTCGACACTCGCATTGTTGTCCACTTCCGTTCGGTCCTCGCCTGGGCTTTTATGTGAAGTGGTGTTTTTCACCCGCAGTTGGCGGTGCTGCTTGGATCAGTGTCAGTATAATGTCAAGTTAATGAAAATGCACAGAAGAAGTCGAATAGTTTCATTGGAAATGAGATCAAGAGGGTAAAAAGCTCGGATGGAAAGAGGTCGAGGAAAAAAATCAGCAAAACAGAATTAAAGTATTTTTGACAACAAATTAACGGAATTCAGGAACCATGTACAGAGAGTACACATACAGTATATCTTAATGAGACGTTTACGAATCTTCAAAAAGGGAACATCATGATATGAGTTGATTTCGCAGAAAAAAATTATATTTGTTATGCAGTTAAAGAAATCTATTCTTGAATTTAGTCACGGTCTCCTTACACACTATGGTTGTGTTTGTTTCTAAAAGTCACAACAAAAATTGAAAAGAATTGTCACGGTGTCATATCTTATTAATCTTAGTACAACTACAGTATTAACAATTCTACAAAAGATAATTTCTATATTGAAGGAAGACTACTCCGCATTAAGTACTGTGCATAACCTTACAGACTCTCCAACAAGACAATATCGAAATAAATTCGTTTTTCAGACCCTAAATATATTTCTCTAAATCTATTACTTACAAACTACAAAGAGAATGGATTAAGACATATATGATCTCATTGAAACTAAAGTACATCGTAGACTGCTTATGTTCATTTTTTAAAATGTATTTTTTAAAAATGAAGCAAATTAAGCCTAAAGTTATTATATATAATATTACAGCAATGATTTTTTCCAGCTAACTAAATTTCATTTTAATGTACGTAACATAGAATTTTATTAACCAGTAGTTAATACGGACTCTACAATTAAAAAAATTTTCGTGCTACACAATAAGCTCTAGACGGAGCTCTAGACGGCATCACAGTTAATTACACGCCCATTCTCAATAACATGGGACATTTGGCCCCACGGGAAACATAAAAATGAAATTTATAGGTTTAAGTCCAAATTTTGTCAATCCAATGCCAAATACACTGTGTACTGTAAAGTACACTGTGTCGAAATTATTTCAAGTTAACTTTCGTAGATTTTGAGATATTGACCATTATATATTGCCTCCTATTTAAAAGTTTAAAGTGTAATGTAACATACGTGAAAACCACATCTTGAATCTCTAAACATATACCAGAAACACAAATGTTAAACAAAGTTACTTCTTGTGTGGTATTCTTAAAATATGAATTCACAATCGCCCTTATTCAATTAAATAGAAGACCTGAGATACCAAATATAACTTTAACCAATTACCAAAATTGAAATTTTTTGTTGTTCTTCAAAAATTAAAAACTCCTCAAAACAAACACCCTATTACAGTTTCATACACAATACGTGTCACGACTGGAAGTCATTCTACGAGTCTTGATACGGTAAAGCAAAGCAATAGCCTTTTTACATAACTGATGTAATTAGTCACAGACACATGATTTTTCTAGAAATTTCATCTTTTGAAAGTGATAGACGTGTAACGTATGTTACAGAAATGGGTGTCATTATATGAATATCAAATAGGCAATTTTATAGTCAAAATTCAATGTATTTATTCATTTATTGAATAATCATCCACAAATTTTCAAAATAAAAAATGAAAATTTTACAATAAAAGAACCATAACAAATTGAAACTGGTATAACGTATGTTACATAATGTTTCATAAACGTATCATTGAATAGTCAAAATCGAAGTACTTGATTTTCTGACTTGTCATCATGAAATCTAAGCACGTGTTTCGATTTCTACAACTTCCAAGTTAAGCATTCAATCAGGTAAGATATAAAAACTGTAACTAACGGTAACTAAACAAATGATAACGTATGTTACATAGTTCAATGGGCTGAAAATTTAGCTTCTACCTTTGTCAAATCTTCAGCATTTAGTTTAAACATGCGTTTAGAGTTTCCGTTTGGGATTAATTCTGTAATTTTAAACAATATTTCGGACAGTATACACCATATTTTGTCCTCCTGCGACGGCCACTGCCACAGATCCCCTTTTTGCTGCATGAATAATATTTCTATGTCATCTTCATCGTCCGCCTCTTGTGATACTTGACCTACGTACCAACGGTTGTCATATATTGCTGCAACATAATCTCCTACTACATATTCAACGACATCATTATCAGACCCAGAAGTGGCGTTTATGAAAGGTTCAGGTCCATCATATGTAGCATTTGGTCCACCTGTATTGTTTTCTTTTTCTAGCGTTTTCTTTCTAAAATTCGGAGCCTTTCTCCAAGATTCACATTTTGTTCCCTTCAAACAGGAATCGCAATAACACGATGTGTCTCTAAGTACGAGTATACCCTTATCATCGAGCGATACTGCATGTACCTTCAATGTTCCCTTAACAGGCGAAATAGTCATTTGCTGTAATTGTTTGGTTTGTATTTCGAATTTTTCGTTGGTCATAGAAAAACTTAACATCTTGCATGGTTGTCATAATTGCCCAAGAAAAAAAATCTTCAGCATCCTGAATGATGCACCACTGTTTACTGCAGTGTCGGCCATGCGCTTCGTTGTCCCACCTACCCCACCGCACGGTCCCTTGCCGTGTCCGGCTTCAAAATAATTCCAGGTGGCGTGAAACCCAAAGATGCTTTGATGATCAACGATAGTGTTAAACATAAACCGGTTTCGGTATTGACTTGTGGGACTGTAAGTCCAATAGTGCACATGTTTAATGTTGTCATGATCAGGTATGCCAGTCTCATAAAAATTCTTAAGAATCGCCAAAACAGTTCCTGAAGAATGTGATGGCGTATCGGATACTGCAACGTATCTCTTGTGTCAATGTCATTACTTTCTGTCTTCAAAATAGGCTACAATCGGGTGCAATGTAACAGTCGACTGGTTCCAGTATGCGCTCTGGATTTCCTCTGCACTTTTGCAAGTGTAATTTTCTGCGAAGTCCATGTGAAGAATAATCTCGTCATTTGGTAGATTTTGTTTCAACAATCTTGATTGTGCATACTGTATTTTTACTTTGTGAGCATGTTCCTTGAATTCCTCAACTTCTGAAGCCCATAGTATTTTAAATTCCTCTCTACTTGATTCCTCCTGTACTATTCTCATTCGCTGTCTGTTATCTTTCATTGTTACTCGTTTCCATCTGGAGAATGATATTATTTCTGGCAACTTCTATGTATCTATTTCTACTTCCTGTTTAATAAACTCGTCGGGATTATGTGTCACGTGTAACCCTTCTTTTCTTAACGCTTTCAACTTCAGAGCGAAATTTTGGTGTTTAGTGCACAAGCAAGCATTGCGACTGAGACAATTGGTTATCGTCTTATGTATTTGGGCCTCATTCTACAGAATGTCGCGAGGGATATTTTTACCGTTGGGTTCTCCGACAGGAACTTCTGGTACAGGTTACTCAAATAATCTGTCAGCACCCTTGTCTGAATTCTGCCATCATCTGTTTGAGTAGCTGATTTCTTTCCAGGTTCCATACGGCAGTTGCTTCTCTCTCAAGAAAAGCTGTTACATCTTTTTGTAATCGTTGAATCACCCGTGAACGTTTCTGTTTTGACATCGGTAGTCCCTCTTTTATAACCTTTATAATCCGTTTCCTCTTCAACTCTGCTGCTTTACTGATCTGGCTTACACATCTATACTTTTTCACTGTTTCCGGCAACTGTTCCATATAACATTTTCTGTACATCTTTGTCTTTCCTTTTACATTTAGCTAATTTGTTCAATGATTACATTGCCTAACATGAGATTTCGTCTAATTTTATCAGCTTGTTTCTTTGGTATGCTAGCGCTGCGTAACATTTCTTCCGTTTTTCTCCTCGGCGTCAAAGGTCCTTTCTTTGATTTAGCAGATCTTTGTAGTTTTCTTTGTGCAGTCTTGAGCTTAGTACACAACCTTTCATTTTCACTTGTAAGTTTTGTAAGACTCCTACGTGCGTTTAAAACAGCTTTACTAAGCCTTTTTAGGACCATTTCTCCTAGCATTTGGAAGTTTTACGATGAGGCGACTAACATTACTCTCCTGCGTTTCGTAACCACTTGTCTCTTCTATAGTGTCATTTCCTTCCGTATCTTCATTGAGATTAGCAGCCAACTTTTTTTGTCGATATTTTCTGACTCTTTCCTTTATTCTATCATTTATCTGTTTTCTCTTTGAACGCGTGAGCATATCGACAGGCACGTAGTATCCCTTTTGTCGTGCACGCTCGATCACGGGCGAGGTAGGCTTCCCCTTCTGTTGCTTTTTTTCTTCTCTCGGTACCTTTTCTGTATCTCAGCTCTTGACATTCCTGGCATCCTGATAACCTAAAAAGGAATAGAATAATTTTATTAGACTAAAACATACGTTACATATCATAGAAACATACGTTACCATGGAGTTGAGCATGTTCTAGTATTGATTTTTCTCGATTTTAAATGAATGTATATTTAAAACTAATGTGCATGCATCAAATTGAGAAATGACAACACATCATTTTTTCTGCTTACTTTTATTCGATTTTATTTCGACTTTGAATTTCATATACTGGTTTTATTGGTTCATCGTTACTTTCGGGAGTTTGTTCCTTGATATGACTAAGATATCTGACAACACTAGCATAACTAATTCATCAACCAGTTATTCAATTGTACAAATTTGAATATGAGTTACAATCACAATGTGTATTACATATAATGTTTTACTTTGTAAATTCAGTAACATACGTTACCGTCAATAACGTATGTTACACAAACAAATCTAGTGTTAACGTGATTATTCTATTAATAAGCTACATACCTTCATTATTTTAGTACAGTACAAGAAATTTACAAATATTGTGAAACATTGAAGCCCAGATCGTGTTATATTTACCTGCCTAATTTCATTAATTATAGTTCCAAAGATATTTGAGTCTGATTTCAAAGCAAACAGCTTGTAGCAGACGATGTAAATGGTGCCGTCGTTTGTGTCACGTGATCCATACAATATAAGCCATCATTGGTGATTAAGCCGTATTTTCGTAACGTCATGTCACGTATGTTACCGTAACGTATGTTAAGAACACGTCTATGACAAGTAACTTTGCTATTTAATAGACAGGCCCAACTACAAACTATCAAAGCATTATAAGTATAAAATGAATGCAGTATGTCAAAGCGATAACTGTCTTGATTCCATGTGTCATTACAGAGTTTGACTGACAAACGTATGTTACCTTTGAAACGTAACTTATTCAATTTAGTGAATACTGACCCCAAAATAAAGAGAATTTCAAAAGAAAGCGTGTGTGTTTTTGTTTTACGCCATTGTTTAGACATATTTGATCTTAAAATAACAGTCAAAAGCAGACATGTTTTGAAAACTAAGTTTTAAGCAATGCATTCGTATTATTAACCATGTATAGCTGCAAAATTGGCGACAGACTTATAAATGTCATATAGAAAAACAACAACATCAATTAAATTAATTCTGCACTTTTGATTCAAGTCGCCACATCGTTGGTAAATGTATACAATATTTGAATTAAGTATACATTAGTTTATCTTTTCGTAATTGACACTCAATAGGTAAAATGCTTTGTGGCGACAGTACCGTATGTTAAAATATAGATAAACCGGACAAAATATCTAAACGGAAAATCAGAATAGCTAAATAATTTTTTTCTTATTTTTATCATCACAGTAGTATCTAATTTTAAAAATACAATTACAACTAAAGTTGCAGTCAATTTGACAGAATTGCCCGGCGACATGATTGTGTCACCTTATTCAGAATGGGCGTACAGTTCATCTAATGAAGTTCAAATTCTGCCATCTTCTATTTTTTATTTATTGAATGACTGTTTTAATTTTGTTTTGTATATTGGAAGTGATAAACCACAAAAATTTACAACCTTAAAATAGGTAGCACTGACCATGTAGAAGTCGAGAAGCTTTCCTTTTTACAAAGTTAGTGTCATGTCATTTATAGCTAGAATCACCAGCTCTTTAGGCTTTTATGTCTGTATGTTTTATGATGATACAATCCTTCATAAATTTACAATTTATCAGCATGCTACATACTTGACTGACATTTTAAACGCTGATGACACAAGTTACAAATGAGTACTCAATACGTTCAGTGTCGGTAGTGTCATTTTATATAGCCCCAATAAAGTGTTTTCCGTGTCTTGATTTCGTTCAATTATTTCTTTTCTTTTCCCAAGAAAATATTTCAGCTTCATTTTGTTTTGTAATTTCGTATAACATAGGGTTTATCACTTGGTTTGAATTGGTTTTTTTTTTTTTTTTTTTTTTTTTTTTTTTTTTTTTTTTTTTTTTTTTTTGTATATTTAGATAATATATATTTGTTGATGATTCTGATTTTGCATATATATATATATATATATATATATATATATATATATATATATATATATATATATATATATATATATATATATATTTGTGTGTGTGTGTGTGTGCGTGTGTGTGT
This sequence comes from Tegillarca granosa, assembly GCA_029721355.1. Lineage (NCBI taxonomy): Eukaryota > Metazoa > Mollusca > Bivalvia > Arcoida > Arcidae > Tegillarca > Tegillarca granosa. Next base: position 894,160 of record JARBDR010000915.1, on the reverse strand, counting down.
GTGTGTGTGTGTGTGTTGGAGACTTGTTAGTCTCCTGTCGTCAGTATTTTAGTTATAAAACTTACAAGTACATCTAGCATTTTGTAATGTTTATGATTCAGATTTTGCATATATATATATATATATATATATATATATATATATATATATATATATATATATATATATATATATGTGTGTGTGTGTGTGTGTGTGTGTTTGTGTGTGTGTGTGTGTGTGTGTGTGTGTGTGTGTGTTGGAGACTTGTAAGTCTCCTGTCGTCAGTATTTTTAGTTATAAAACTTACATGTACATCTAGCATTTTGTAAAATTGATCCAACTGTTTTAAGTATCCTCTAAATTAAAGTAAATATAAATTTCCCGTATTGTCATGTCAAAATAAATAAATTAATTGAAAAAAATAAATAAAAATTATCATCATCAATGTGTTGAGTTTTGTTTTATCTTGTATTTGTTTTCCTTCTTTATTTCCATTCTTTTAAGTTTATCTTGTTCTTTTCTCTCTTTTTCAATCAGTCTTGCCCTTTTCGCAGCTATTACCTCTTCACTTGTGAGTATTCTATGTGACTTTATTGCCTTTGAAGTTGAAGTTCGGGAAGCACTGGTTGGTTGAGATACAGAAAATAAGATACAGAAATCAACTTCGGAATTCCAAGAACATTTAAATTCATCGTTTGCCATATCCGACAACGTAAGGGAACCATTACTAAGGGCCTCTAAAAGAGCTGGCACGCCGGCTGGAGGTATTTGAATGTCAAGACTCATTTCGTTTAAAGGGTTATCGGGATGCAGATTATCGATCGGTATAATTGCTTCTGTAATTGAATTTTAATGGGGAAGCAGATGATACAGTAGGGGAAGGCGATGGTGAGATATGGGAGGGAGATGGTGCGACACAGGAAACAGATGTTGTTACAGCTACAGCAATCTCTTAAGGCTCAATGACTTTAACCCTAACGAACCTTCTGCTGGCTCATTGAACGCTTCAGTTTGAGCAAATGCAGATTCTGTGACAGCCATGTGATTATATGGCCATATTCCAAGTAGGCATAAATCCACTCCTTATGTTGCCAGGCGTTAAAGCAGTCTGCCATGTTCACTTAAATACCCCTTGACCAAGTCGCTTTATTTATCATGTTTCCTGGATTTTCTGTCATGAATTCTGTGCAAGCAGTATTATAAGCTCTAGAAAATGACCCGAAGACACTTTTATCAAGCGGCTACAAATTATGGCTTGTATGGGATGGAAGGGACGAATCAATAATAAGTTGGGGACGCTTTAGACTATTGTTCTTTAAGAAAACTCTCTGAAACCAAAGGGTTCGTAAGATGTCGCACATATATGCACGTTCTTGGTATGTCCAGAAAGTGTGTTCAGGTGCATTCAGTGTGGCAAATGATTCAACCGATGAAATAGTTTTTCCCTTTACAATACACATTGGGGGTAGTTTTGTTCCAATTGCATTGGCGCATGCCATAATTGTTACATATTCTCGTGATAGCCGGTCCTTCCAGGTAAGGAGCGTGACCCCTTTATAGCAATCATGCTAGTAGGTTTATGCTCAAACTGTTTCCCTGTTTCATAACAATTCCAGATGCAATCTGGTGATAAGCTGTTGTTAGTGATCACTGACCCAAGCTCCTCAAAGTACCTCGATATCATAACTCTGTTCATCATTCTAGATCGAACTGTACTTAGTTTTTCTGGTTTTCTAATGATGACATCTGGATGACGACCTTTGGACCCCCTTCACCAATCATTACCAGGAAGGTTATTCCTGAAGTTGTTCCTGATATTTAATTTAGTGCAGAGCTGGGAGATTTTCATCAAAAGTTGTTTTTTGGAAAGACCGAAACCTTTCTCTGCAGCAGCTTTGAATTTATCAGCTACAGCGTTTTCTATTTCAAAGGGAACAGATTTACGTCCTGCTCTTGCTCCGTCCATTACACGCCCACTAGCGTGATCAATTATTGTTGTTTTAGGTACATTAAACTGTACACTGGCCTGCCTAAGGAATAGTGTTCCATTTTTCACTAACCTGCCAGCTTGCTGGAGAGCCTCCTCGCTGTATTTTCTGTATATATTTTTTTACTTTCTTGGCATGTTTCTAAAATGGATAAACGGAAAAGAAAGCAGAGATTTGAAAAGTGAACAGTTTTATTACAAAGTTTCAGATATGTAAAATTATTTAAAATGAACAAAGTTATTAAATGCATTCTCTTCTTATGTCATCTATAAGTGTATGTACTGCCCATATTTCATCTGTCGTTTCTTTAGCATTTAAAATAGACAAAAACTTTGATGAAATGCGTACGATACTGGTAATTGACCTAGTATTTTCTTCACATATCATAGTAAACAACAATTGTGCTAAAGATGGGGATTTCGTTAAATCACAAAGAGCATTTCTAAGTTTCTTTATTTTAATATGATCATATATCATTTCTTCAACACCATCAATAGACTAAAGTATTTCTCTTAATAAACTTTGGTTTTCTTCACGTATCTCCCTCTCAAAGATCAATTTTAAAATATCAGCTCTAATAATCTACAAATAATAATATATTAATATAAACAATCATAATAATATTTGGAAATGAAAGCTATTAAAATATTATGTCCTTCTGGTCGATTTTCCCCTTATATAATAATTTGTGATGGGGTAATTTCGACCACCTTGTTTTCTAAAATATACATGTGATTATTTATTATTAACTTAATTCCTATTTCTTAAATGGTTCTTTGTTGACTCTAAATGTTAAAAAGTGAATTTCTTCATTCAAATATCACTTACCATATAACTGCACCGTAATGTTTTCGAATGTGGTCTTTCAAAATTTACCGCTATGTCAACTTATGACAGGTTTAATAAAACAAACATACCGTTCCTTGTCCATATCACAATCCCAAAAACAAAGTAAAAACTTTGCAAACTGGCAAAATATGTGATACACGTGAACTTCCATCAAGGAAGTGAGGCCGGGTGCTCCGGAAGGGTAAGCACCTCCTGTTTAGCTAGCTACACCCGTCACGTGCAAGTCAATTTTGAGAATGAAAGGAAAAAGAACTATGGTAAGTCAAATATATCCAGTATAAGTTGGGATACAGTGACTACATACTTATCAACAATATTGTGATGACGGCCATAAAACTTTTTAAGGGCCCTGATTAGCCTAGGCTTGCAATATCCTTGTGTCAACAATTTAATTGTAAGTAATTTGCTTCGTTGCAGAAAGTTCCCATAGTGGTAACAAGCTCTACCGTACCGTATTAACTGTGAAACATATACACCATACGCAGGAGAAGCAGGGATATTGCTGCAAAGAAACGGAAAGTTGACAATAGAAAAATTGAAGTCATCACGTTTGTCGTATAGCTTTAGATGTAACCTTTCATGGGTGTCATAATTGAGGTATAAGTCCAAATATGAAGCAGAACATGGAGAATCTGTCGTGTCTTTTATTTCAAGCTCATTTGGATAGATGGCATTCACATATTCTCCAAATTTGTGATTATTTAGAGAAAGAACGTCATCTATATATCTGTATGTGTAGTTGAATTATTTAGCGACAGTCTTTTTTCCAGATTTGACAAGGTTCTGTAAAAATTCTGATTCATATGAATAAAAAAAAATCAGCAAGCAAAGGTGCACAGTTTGTGCCCATTGGTATACCGATTGTTTGTTGAAAGATATTCAGTATTCATGCCAGGATCCCGTTTATAGAAGAACTTGCTAGGTGCAGTTAATAACAAAGTTATAACAAATACCTGCTAAATTTTGATGTGTCAGATGTGCACATTTCGGAAAAACATTCCTCATCAGTGACACAAGAAACACGAAACCCGTCTAATTTACAATTTCATCACGTACACAACATCGCGGAGTTGAAGAAAACTTTATTTATAATCAAATACGTTTCCTGGTCGAATTAACTCTATATGGTCGAAATTTGACCAGTTTACCCTAACTTCCGGTTAAAAGATAATAAACGAATTCGCACGTACCGCTACGCTGCAGTCAAATGTCAAAGTTACTCTAACTTAATCGTACCGTTACGCTGTATAACGCTGCAGTCACATGTCAAAGTTACTCTCACCAAATCGTACTGTTACACTGCTGTCACGTGTCAAAGTTACTCTAACTAAATCGTACCGTTACGCTGCAGTCACATGTCAAAGTTACTCACAGAATCGGACCGTAACGCTGCAGTCACATGTCAAAGTTACTATCACTAAACTGTATGGTTACACTGCAGTCACATGTCAAAGTTACTCCAACAAAATCAGATCGTTACGCTGCAGTCATATGTCAACGTTACTTTCACTAAATCATACTGTTACGCTGCATAACGCTGCAGTCACATGTCAAAATTACTCCCACTAAATCGTACCGTTGAGCTGCAGTCGCATGTCAAAGTTACTCACTAAATCTTACCGTTACGCTGCATAACGCTGCAGTTATATTTCGTGAGAAACAGTTATATCTTAATTGAATCCAGGTCATTAAACTTTACTCCAATCTCTATACTTTTCAACTCTTTTCATCATTCTAAATTAAAATTAATCTCAACAAATTAATAACTTGTATTAATTTACAAAAATAGAAAACCAAGAAATAAAGTCCCAGAGTTTAACGGGATTCGTTATTTTGTAAAACACCACACATACTGCAAACAGTAAATACTGACGATTTTACACGGGAAGCATGCACACTTGTGGTCTGTTAGGTCATCGTTGAGACACTAAGTAAACATAACCCTACTTGTACTACGTGAACGCTTTATTAAAATACGTCCTGTGAATGAAAGTACATGACAATTTGTTGATCGAATTGCTGGTTGAAGGCATAAGGCATGACGGGAGTAGGCGTTGCATAGTAGATATCTATCCAAACAGCATGTAGGAATCATTGGTCAAAGGTCTAAGGTTACAGCTAGAAGCCGCTTTGACCTATCACTACCTGTTAGGAACGATGCCAATTAGCGTTTAGCGTACGTCTTACAAAAGATATGTGTATGTGTACATGAGTGTTATTTTAACTATAATTATCGCTTTTATTGTCGTTCACCCCTTGAGCACAGCGCTTCTATAGTCAGTTTTTCTTGTTAATTTCCTTTTTCGTTTTGTGAAAATGTGAATTGGCATCTCCTCTGTACAAAACCGATTCGTTTACTGATATTTTTATATAAAATATAAATAAACCTATTGGTATTGTTTTTTCAACCTTTACAAAAAAGTAAATAATATCCGATGAGCTTACATAGTGGATATTGATCTTCCATTTCTTCCGGTCAGTGGAAGATGTAAGACGCAGTTGTAAGGTTCTATTTAAGTTTTTAAACTGTTCCGAAGATATTTGCTCAGTTTGTACATTTCTAACCGTTCTATATTTGTTTCAGCTAGATATAGTTCATGTATAATATTTCTAACACAACTAATGGTGCACCAGTAGCAATAATACTGTATCATACAATTTACAATAGTCAATTTCTGCTTGCTTTTAAATCAATACATTTAATCGATACATTTACATAATCACAAAATTTTTTAGGTTTTGATCAAAATACTGTATGTACACAGGGAAAAGCGCCTCGCATGAAAATCATGCGTTAATTTTTTCGCATGGTTTTCGCATGAAAAACATGTCAAATTCATATTTTGCACATATTAATTTCGCATGGCATACTTAATAATTTATTATTTAATGGTATCATGCTCGTTGCTCCGAAAAATAGCATTACATTACATATATCGAGTAAATTTGTTCCGTAGCTCTTCCTAAAATTGTTGGAAGGATTTCTTGTTTTCCAAATGCTCTCTATCATGAATTCTGATGACAAATGATGATCTATGTCATGTGGGAATCTCGATTTCCAGTAATTTATCGCTTCTATTCTTAGTTTATTTATTAGTTTAAACACTTTATAATTGCTCTATAGTACTAGGAGGATAATTTAAGAAATCAATGTTATCTCTAACATAAGATGGTACACGTTTCAGTAATAATTTAATGATGAAGAAAATTACAAAACTAATGTGTTTGTTACTTTGTTTGTTACTGTTGGTTAGAAGTTCATTCATGTAATTAATAAATGTATTTAATGTTTTGTTTCTTTCCCCTTTAGGTGTGAATTTACTTTTGGTTTTTACAATTTATCCATCATCATCTTATCCTTATATATATATATATAAGGTATTTTTACATCATAGCATGCTTTTCATATAAATAACGTTCTTATAACCTACATAAAAAGAGGAATATGGGATTGGCCAACGGACAAATTTTAAATTTATTAAACGATTCCCTAAGACTTGTAATTTGTGCCAGAAAAAAAATTCTGAGCAATTTAAAAAGACAAAACCTTTTTTGTAATTAACGATTCTGGAAAGAAGATCAAACGCAAAGGTAAAATGAGAATAAAAAATCAAACACAAAAATATGATAACAAGACCAGCCAGCTAA
>JARBDR010000915.1:758979-887596 GCA_029721355.1 Tegillarca granosa | reverse complement strand
AAATCAATACCTGTCTGATTCATTTTTTCAGAAATTTGGAAAATGTGTCAATCATGCTAAAAGCACATGGCAATGTTACATGCAAAATGTGGTCCAGGCTAGGGAGTGCATGTGCGGCTCAAGTCCTTACGCTGGAAATATAGTGCGATAGTCATCCAACTCAGCTTAATTCTTTAGCAAACCTCAGAAGCTCTCACCCTGGCAAAATTGCAAAGTGCTATCTATTAACAAATTTAAATGAGCAGGGTCTAAGTAAAGACCCCTGAGTTTTTTATATGCACTACTTTTGACTGTCCCCCATCCGGCCTTATCACCACTGAGGTCTACTACCATAAGGCTAATGCAAATTTCAAAACTCATAATTTTACTTTATTTTCTGACAGAAGACAATTTTACGAATCAAACGCTATGCAACACTATGCTGGTATTTGCAAAAATTGTCAAAATTGGCTACAATCAATTCATAGGCATGCATTCCATAATGTGGCCAATTTACACTCATTTGGGCTAATTTTGCAATTTTTGTCAAACTGATTATGTACATTTGAGTTAAAATGCTGTTGACAAATGGTTTAAAGCTTAAAAGTAAATGAAAAGATGCATTCCTGGTTATCCTATGTTAAATGTACATAGCAAACTTTGGCAATAAAAAACTAATTATTTGCCAAATTGATGGCAATTTTGCAAACTCGCACAAAATGAGCATTAAAATAAGTAAAAAGTATAGAACAGACTGAACTAAATCAATTAGAATTTGCAATGGATGAATTAACTATGAAATATTTCATAAAGTTTTAAAAATTTTATAACATTATCTACTAAAATTCTCTTGTTTTCATTAAAAATCCAAAAAAATTAACAGCATCATAGAAATAAAGGGAGATAACTCTTGATATCCATTATTTAGACACTTAAAATTGTGCTTTTTGCATTATTATGGCAAAGTAAGATGTCACTGGTTTTATGATATATCAAAATTTGAATTTTATAAAGAATTATGTAGTTAAAAGTGATAATTATTAAATGTATAAATTAGATTTATGCAGTTGGCAAAAGTTTTAGCAATGGTTTGCTTCTTATGATGATACATAATATCAAACAGAGCACAAACTGAAATTCATTCAGATGGAAAAACTGGTAGGTTTGTTCATGCTGATACAGTTTCCATGGAGTTTTGATGTTTTAACATATAAACAATTGTATTCTCACAAATTTTTCAGGAAAATTACATAAAATAACAGAAAAATTGTTCAAAACATCTCATTTTAAGCCTTACATACATAAATTAGGCAATTTGACCTTTTTGCACTTAAACTGACCTTTGACCTCATACACTGAAAAACATTGCAAATGAGTTCATTCTGCATTTTTCCAAACCCACTGTAATTCAACAACATAAAACAAGTTGAAAGCAGACATTTTTCATTAAATTAGTGATTTTACATGTTTTTGTCTCTTTTCTTATGGTAGCAGACCTCAGTCATGAAATGACAGCCAAAATTGCCCAATTTTGGTCATACCACCTTTAGTGTTATGCACCCATATTTCAATAATTTTTAAAGTAACACCAGAAATGTTGATACTTTTTAAAATCAGAAGAATTCAAGCACTATTTCTATACTGAATTTATGACCCAAATGCAAATTTTAACAAGTTTAGCAAACATTTTGTTACCATGGCAACCACACAGAAAATTGTAAAATTTTACCTCAAAATAGACCATTTTCATAGAATCTGATGGTCAACAAACCCCGAACTACATATATTGGCACATATTGTCCCTGAATCCTCAAATATTACTTTTTTTCTTTTTCAAAAAAAATCAATACCTTGTCTGATTCATTTTTTCAGAAATTTGGAAAATGTGTCAATCATGCTAAAAGCACATGGCAATGTTTACATGCAAAATGTGGTCCAGGCATAGGAAGTGCATTGTGCGGCTCAAGTCCTTACGCTGGAAATATAGTGCGATAGTCATCCAACTCAGCTTAATTCTTTAGCAAACCTCAGAAGCTCTCACCCTGGCAAAATTGCAAAGTGCTATCTATTAACAAATTTAAATGAGCAGGGTCTAAGTAAAGACCCCTGAGTTTTTTATATGCACTACTTTTGACCGTCCCCCATCCGGCCTTATCACCACTGAGGTCTACTACCCAAGCATGCGATATGGGTCTGAAGTGACCTAATTATGTTGGGACAATAGTACATAAGTGTAATAAGAATCTGTTTCGAAATGCGCAGTTCAGGGTTTGTTGAACATGAACACATTATTCAAACAGAAGAAAAAATAAGCTAAATATGGCTAAATAAAACCAGAAGTTTTGGCATTATATTCCAGAGGGTCACAGTAGGTTGTCAGGAATTAATTGTTTTAGTGTGATAAAGACAGGGGCCCTTGGATGTGATGCCTATTAGCGATGACAACACAGGATATGCACTAATGGTAAGATAAAACCTGTTAAATCCACTGTTTCCAGCATTATTTTAATAACAAAATTGTTTGAAAAATATATGCACAACCATACATACGTGGTTTTCTGACGCAGCTGACCGCACAAGTTCATTGTGCGGATGGATACGTTACACGAGTGTGCTCTGCGCACGAGTGTATGTATGCATCCGCACAATAAACGTGTCTGATCATGTACGTCAGAAAAACACACAGTGATTTTGCTATGGTTTTTAAAAACTACCTTCCACCTTTCAGAATGGGAAAATTTTGACCCTTTTTATGTCACATATTAGGTACAGAATTTTGAAATTCATTGCAAAGATTTTATATTGTGACAATATCTAACATTTTTTGTCTGTCAAAACAGTTTTGGACAACTGGATTTAACCAAACTATTTGATTGTGTGTCACTGTTACCTTTTGGGGAATTTTAGTAGTCAAATTGGGAAATTTTAGTCTTAGTTCTCAAGGGGAAACTACCTTTATTTGGTAGTAATTTTAGGCAAACAAACCACTGACACATGCGTGGTTTTTGTTTTTATCACATACCCTACCGAACTGTATACAAAGCCTCCTTTCTAACTTAATCTGAGAATGAGAATTAGTTTTTTTATATTGTTTTTAATTTGATTGGAAAACTGATATCTGACTGGAAAAACGTAAAAAGAATCGCTTAAATTTAATTAAAAACAACAGATAATTGTTCGTTTAAACATCATTTGTTAACCTTTTAATACTACTATCATAAACTTAGGTTAAAACTTAAACAGCAAACATTGATTTATCAAAATTTGTTAACATCGCCCGGGATTCTCCCAACTTGTCAAAGTTCTCGCAACTGAATGATGACGTCACAAAGAAAAGTACTTACGTATTCACGACGTCATGTTATTGTTGTCCGAAAAAGGAACTCCCGTTGTATCGCACATGTCCGATACGGATAATTTTATCACGTAGCTAGATAATGTAATATGTCACTATAGTAAGATTCAATGGGTATGTCATAAAAAGTTGAAGTTTATTCTTTTAACTCTTGTAGATTGGGATTTACCAATTTATTTATTGAATTATTTCTTTATTTATTTATATTTTCTATATATTATCATACACAATTATGTTGTCAGCATTAAATGATATTGTAAAAGTTATTAAATATTCTGGTTAAGAGGTTTTTTAATATACAAAAAAGAAAGGATGCATCAGTTGCTCAAAAATATGTAAGTCACTAAAGGAAGAAAAATAAGGTTTTTGTTGAGAAAAAAAAGGTTGAGTTGGTAAAATACAACGTTTTTAAATTGCTCTAGGAAGTACGATCCAGTGTCACTCGACGTCTCTTTTTGTGCAAGTATAGAGGTGTGACGTAGTAAATGTATTATATAAGCTCCTGTTTCTCAACCTAGGTGCCCGGTTGACTCATTGCTGAAATCAATATTTTGATCAATACATAACAATGATATGGTTATGTTAATCAATCGATCCGAAAACAAGCGCAATTTGCATATTGTTAATTGTATGATACAGTATTATTTCTACTTGTGTACCGTTAGTTGTGTTATAACAATTATACATGAACTATATCTAGCCAAAACAAATATATTGGAAATGTACAAAATAAGCAATTCCTTTGGAACAGTTGAAAAACTTTAATAGAACCTTACAACTGCGTCTTACATTTTCCACAGACCGGGAGAAATGGTAGATCAATATCCACCATGTAAGCTCGTCGGATATTATTTACTATTTTCCGTCATGTATGGTATGTATGGTACTTTTTTATTTGCAAATATCGTGATATGATTTCGGAACTGGGTTATTATGCAACCCCCTTAAAACAAGACTGTAATTACTGAATCACCACTTATATAATAATAATAATAATAATTTCATTTATTGACAATAATATTAAGTATTTTTGTTTATATTTATAAAAATTAAAGCACTCGCAGTCATTATTTTTAAAGTTGAATAAATATTGTTATACAACATACTGGCCTCAGTAAGACCCTGAGATCGACGAAGCAATTTTTCGGATAATGAGACTTCGTCGAACTTTTCCAATTTTAGCTCTTTTTTAAATTCAGATAAGTGTTTCTTTTGATAAAAATGAAATTTTAATAACATCATTATTGTACTAAAATATCCTTTATATAAGCATTTCCTAGAATTACTACTTTTCCATTAATATCTATAGTCATACCAGTTTCTTTGAAAATCAATATTTATCTATCCACGTTGCATTCAATTAAAATCGTTCGACCAATCAGATTACAGCAAAATATTATTTCCAGATCACGTTTTTTGCTAACAGGCATTAAATTATAGTCCTTTCGTACCACAACCATATTGTACCGTATTAACCATAACTATATCGTACCGTATTTAAGACTATTTCGTGACTGTAATTTAGTACAATAAATTTTACGAATTTTCGAAATGTTAAAGAGTATATACACTTTCTCTTGTAACCATTTCTTACCGTCTAATTTTACAAATAAAGAACCTTGCAACAGCAACAAACGCGCATGGTAATGTTCTTGTAAAAGTTGAAAAACAATTCCAATAGGTGTATATTTTATATAAAAACACCCGTAAATGAATGAGTTTTGTACAAAGGACATGCAAATTCACATTTTCACAAAAAGAAAAAGAAAATGAGTTCATTTAAAATTTCAAGTTATATTATCAGACAGCGAAGATACAAAATAGTTAAAACGAAGAAAGAAGACTACTGTATTTGGCTTGTCGACATCAATCGCAGAAATGACACATCACTGGATTCCAAAACGGGATCAGATCATTTCATCACTGGAAGCATGCTATTAATTAACTGATATATTGTACTAGTTTATATTTTTATATTTTTTTTATATTTGTATATTGGTTTCTGTTTTTCTGCATTCAGCACTGCCAAAATTTAAGTGAAAACGCCTATAATAACGGAACCGATTTGGAAAATTCCTAAGTATCCCTAGTTTTTATATGCACGTATGCACGTTTTTATTCACCTCTTACGACTTGAGTTAGCAACTTTATCATTTATCTGAAAACTGGTGGCAGTTTCACTGTTCTACATGTTTCCTGTAATTGAGATAGAGAGAGAATGAGAGAAAGAGAGAGAGAGTATAGTAATCACTTATATTGAGGCGGTTATTTCCGGGATGGTGGAGGAAACCGGATTGCACAAAGAAAACCACCGACCTTTGTCAAGCGAACTGACAAACTTACTCGCACTGGGATCTGCCCGAGGCACTGTGATCCGCAAGCGTGTGCTTAATTAGACCACTCAGTCACCGAGGGCCCAATTGTAAAGTCAATTTACCCAGAAAAGAATTTTATTTTATGATATAGTATTATTATTATTATTATTGGTATTATTATTATTATCATTATTATTATTCCGGTAAACCATCTTAACTGTATGACTGCTCAAATCCAGACTGGGCTCCTAGTGTTAAAGTAAACAACTTAACACCAAGAAAGTCACAGAAGAAATGAATAAGGCTAATAAAGACTTTGACAGGTATGTAGAGTGCTCATCCTATTATTGTTATGTAGAATATAGTTTGAATACAGACCATGGCTTATGGAAGAACAACAATGAAACAGAACATTATTAGTTCTAGCCTTGACCTAGGACAGCCACAGGTCATATTGTTGATTTTACTTTCTATACATAGTGAACTTTTATGAATAAAAATGCTTTACATGAAAAAAATGTGGAGTTAATAGACTAAGTCAATTTGCCATCATTGCAAAATTGCAAAATTTCTCAGTAAAGCTGGATAATCACAAATTATTACGGAAAGCTTAAGGATACATTGTACATTATACTGTGTTATTCTAAATACATTTTATTAAGAAACTAAAAAACTTGATTTATACACAAGAGCCCCGAGATCCTTTTTCAAGTAAATGTGTATTTCAATATTTTAAATTTGTTTCTTTTTTTCATTGTGTTATACTCAAAGGTCACGAGATCCTTTTTTCAAGTAAATGTGTAATTCAATATTTTGATTTTTTTCATTGTGTTATACTCAAAGGTCTCAAGATCCTTTTTCAAGTAAATGTGTATTTCAATATTTATAAAACTCCTTTTTTTAAAAAAATGTTATTTTCTAATTTTTTTCTCTTTTCAGAAATAACAGACTGAAGGGGCGACAAGCAAATAAAGACTTCATGCTACTTAGGCCGTTTAGAATTTATTTGAAAAATCACAGTAGATCTGAACATGATACAGAAACAAGAATGCACCCTTATTTGTAAAAATGGACACCTCAGAACCAGACAAGATACAACACTTGAAACTGGTTACAGAATAACCATTTATTGAGAATTTATTGAGACAAATTGACAATGAAATGGATTGATAACTGTAAATGCCCAGGATTATCAAAACAAGGTTTATTGTTTACTCGAAAGTATATTCTGCTAAAAGACAAATTGTGCTTTTTCTTAATATACAAGTGATATCTTTTCAGAAATATTGTTGTTTGTTTAACTTCACTTTTGAATAGAGTTTTTTATATCCAGTGATAATATGTCCTTAATAAATATATTTCCTTTTGTTAAAAGATTTAATAATAAACCAAAAACATTTATATGAACTGGAACTTTTTTTATTGGCAACATTTTAGCTCAAGTAAGATAACGTGATAGGTCATTGTCCGTCGTACGTCAACTTTTGCTTTTAGTCCAATCTTTATCGAACTTGCTCAGAATGATCCTCTTGACAAAAGCTAGCTTAAGTTTGTATATAGGTCATTTTGGGTCAATAAGTAGGTCCCTAGGTCAAATTTTAGAAAAACTTTGTGAACACTCCTGTGGATCAAATTTGTAACTAACCCTTATCAAACTTTGATCGTCCTGACAAAAGCTAGTTAAAGTCCGTATATGGGCCGTGTTTGGTCAATAAGTAGGTGACTAGGTCAAATAATTGAAAATCTTGTTAAAACTTCTGAGGACCTAATTCTTGCCGAATTTTCACTTATCTTTGTCTGAATGATCCTCTTGACAAAAGCTAGCTCAAGTTCGTACTAGCTCAATGAATTGGTTACTAGGTCAAATTAGAGAAAAAACTTGTTAAGACTTCTGAGGCCCCAATTTCAGCCCAATCTTCATCAACCTTCCACAGGATGATTCTCTTGACAAAAGCTAGTATAAGTTTGTATATGGGTCATGTTGGGTCAATAGGTAGGTCACTAGATGAAATTATAGAAAAACCTTGTTAACACTCCTGGGCCCCTCATTTAAGCCTAATCTTATTAGAATTTCTCAGAATTGTCCTCTCGATAAAAGCTAGATTAAGGATGTTAAAGGGTCATGTTGGGTCAATAAGTAGGTTACTTGGTCAAATTATAGAAAAGGCCCAGTTTACCAAAATCAAGCTGTGTTTACGTGAGCGTCCAGGTCCTTCATGGTCCTCTTGTTTCTCATGTCGTTGTAAAGGAAAATTTTCTCCAGAAATTTCTTTTCATGTTATTTAAGTTCCCTAACATTGGGGCCTTGGTGGACAAGTGGTCTAAGCCCCATGCCTATATCATTATGTTTGCTCAGTTGATAGAGTGTTTGCTTTGTATTTGGGAGTTCGGGGTTCGAAATCAGACCGGGTCTGACCAAAACTTGAAAACTGGAAGTGACTGTTTTTTGCCAAGCACTCCGCATTTAGTGATTAAAGTCATGGGGCGATTTAGAGTAGACCTTAAAAATTAAGTCCAATGCCATGACAGAACCCTCCCTACACATTGCCCTAAGCACACTGCAAAGGTAAACATTTCTGTAATTTCATCTACAGCTGGTGACGTCTCGATATAAGTGAAATATTCTTGATTGTGACGTTAAACCTCATTAGATAAAATTGAATCACAAGCGTACGGATCAAAGAACATCTTACCGAGTAGGATTGAATCCCACAGTGACATACGCTAGGATTAGAAAGTTTAACAATTGTTTGTTGAAAGTCTTTATCTATCTCCAGGCACTCCAGTTTACTCCATCAGCTTAGGACAGACTACCTTGCTATTTATGTGAAAGAATCAGTTTCATAATTGGGTCTAAAACACCATTTTACCTGTCAACTCTATTCCAGTTTAACCTGAATAGAACCAAAGTAGGCCTATAATATCAGAAAACTAATAAATATAGATAATATACAGCTGTATCATTTTCACCGTTTTACAAACTAGGATGACTTATTATAGAGACAAACATGCAGCATTAGTTTTTTCAAATTACTGATATCAACTTGTTTAGATTAACGATGAGAATATTGTTTTTTGTTTGATAACAACCAATGAAATTTCTATTTCAAATACAAGAACAACCAATTGTAACAATTTAACTATGGTGTTCCATTGTTTGTACTCATCTACAGATTTATTTCATAAAAATCATTTTTCCAAATTATTCCTTTTCTTGAACGTCATGCTATGTGATTTGGCTCTATTGAACAAGATTTTAACCTTCACTGATGAAATTGAGTTCACATTAATAATTTAATGCATAAAATGAGAGGTTGTTTGGTTTTATGCTGTTTATTCCTGCATTTGCAATTTTCCAGCCAGTCATGACAAGAGGAAGTTTATTAATTTCTTATGATAAATTAAAGAACAAGTTTGTGTATGTGAGATGTTCAAACATGTTTTATTGTTTGCCATTCTGAGTGATTTTTATATTCTTGCTTAAAGAGTCAGTTTGCTTCAGACAAGTATTCAACTCTTATTAAAATAATGTCAATGTGTCAACCATCAGTGCTCTCTCCTTAAGTTTAAGTCTTATGATTGACCTGGCCAGGGATTGAACCAACAACCCAACCTACACCCAAACCCACCATGTTCTGGAGGAACATGCTCTGCCTCTGAAGTATCAAGGCTTTATTGAGTTGGTGTTGGTGTTGTGGTATTAGGTGCCAGCTTGCAAACCACAGGGTATTACCTCTGAAGTTTTAGTTCGTCTGTCATTTATTTAGTTTTCCAAACAGTTGTAGTCTGTGATTTTTTTGAATCTTCAGTTTCCTTTGCTATTCCTAATCTAATTACCTTGATACAGTAAACTTATCTTTGCCAGGATGTCAAATACCATCAATATAGCGCAGCATTAGCATGCGTGGTTAACTAGTTAAGTGTCAGTTTGTACGTCTCTTAATCTTGTCTACAGTGAGTACTGTAGAGAGGAATTTTGTCGTTTGCATAATGATTGCTGTTACATGTAAATATGTATCTCAAAGTTAAAAAGTGTCAGCTCTGGTAACAACAACACTCACACACACACACACACACA
The DNA here is from genome assembly GCA_029721355.1 of Tegillarca granosa. NCBI lineage: Eukaryota > Metazoa > Mollusca > Bivalvia > Arcoida > Arcidae > Tegillarca > Tegillarca granosa. The sequence goes on along the minus strand of JARBDR010000915.1, from coordinate 877,869 downwards.
CACACACACACACAAAGAAAAAAAAAGATATTTAAAACTGTTTTTATTATTTTCACAAACAATGAAAATTCAGTAATCAAACTTTAATGGAAAATTAGGAATTGTATATTTTAATTACATCATGCATCATTTTTCCATTTGAACCATGAAAAATTGTTTTTAGCTCACCTGAGGGCCCCTTAAGGAGGAAAATAGTGAGAAAACTTTAAAAATGTTAATAATGTATATGAAGAGATATACCGTAGTTATTTCATGTTTAACATTCTTATGTCATCTAGTTTTAGATGTGCACACATTTTAGCCATGGAACTCAATATGGGGAAATGTTGAGGCACTTAGTGTGGAATTTGCTAAAAATTATATATCTCTATTTATTTTAAAATGTTAATATTGTTTTGTATAGATATGTTTATAAGAATGTCGTAGGCATTGATATGACGATCATTTTGATATAAAATTTAAGCTGAAAAGTTCAAGGTCACAGCTGCAAAAAAAAAAAAAAATGTAAATTATCTTGAAAACTTTTAACATGTTTATTATTATACTGTAGGCATTGATGTGACAATCATTTGGATATATGACTCAAGGTCATACTTCAAACTGGCAGGGTCGTAGCTACAAAAGGAGTCTTTAATTGTTTATTATCTTGAAAACTATTAACTTTTTGAATTGACATATGTAATGGAATATTGTATGTTTTATTTCACTGATTATTTTCAGTATATGATTCAAGGTTATAGATTTGAAGGTCAAAGTCACAGCTGCAAACAAAGACAAAATATAAATTATCTTGTTATCTTGAAGACTATAAATTTTTGATATAAACTTGTATATTAAAATAATGTAGGTTTTGATATGACGATCATTTTGATATATGACTGGAAGTCATACGTTCAAAGGTCAAGAAGTCATAGCTGCATCAAACGTCTTACATTATTATTTATTTTGAAAACTAGTCACATTTGTATAGCAATGTATTATAGATTTTATCTTGCTGATTATTTTGATTTGTTTCAAGGTCATTGTTACAAATTTCAAAGTCATAATTGCATCAATAGACTGAAATCATTACTTATTTTGAAAATTATAAACTTTTTTATAGGCATGTTTATTAGAATATGGTAGGTTTTTTTATCCTTTTAAGGACACCTGTTCAAAGGACAAGGTCAAAGCTACATAAGATGGGTTAAATTGTACATAATCTTGAAAATTATTAATTTTATGGTATAGGCATGTATATTAGAATATTGTAAGTAATGATATGACGATCATTTAATATATGATTCCAGGTCATACGTTCAAAGGACAAGGTCAAAGCAACATAAGAAATAAGAAATTATCAATTATATTAAAAACTATAATCTTTATGTATAGGCATGTGTATTAGATTACTATAGGTATTGATATGGTGATCATTTTGATATATCGTTCAAGGTCATAGGTTCAAAGGTCAAGGTCAAAGAGTGCTGCAATTATATACTGAAATGGTTAATGAATTGGAAATTATTCATTGTTCTATAGTCACTGTGTGCAAATTGGCTTCTTTGATATTTCTGATAAAGAATGTTTTTCAAAAGTTTTTACATAAATGTTTTAACTGTATATACCTGTGTACCTTACTTGAAGATAAAAATAATGTAAATACGAACTAAGCGTAAATACGTAAGCCTACCGCTTACACTTCTTTCAGTACTTGGATTTAATCTTGCGTCAAAATGTCATTTGTCGGAGTCCTCATTAATTACCAAAAAAAGAATGTCAACGTCCGTGATCGAGAGTCTATTTAGACTACAGAAATATTCCCATTGGCCGCAATTATAAATAGTGCAACTTTGGGAGCTGATTTTGTTTTACTCTACCGTGCATCAATCATGATTAACTGCAACCTTGTAGAAGTAATGTTGGCAAAGTGTCTAGTTGACAAGTGAAAATATATGTTTCCCATGTAACCAACTGACAAGTGAGAAAAAATACCGGTACACATATTTTAGATATCACAGAAACATTTTTATTCTTCTTCAATTTTTAAGAAAATGTGTAAGCCTTAGGGTTTTTTAAAAAACCAATTTAGGAGTTTTATCATTGAGCTTTTATTTTTAATTTTATCATTAACATTATAACTGTTTGAGCACCCTTTGTTTAAGTGTTTATAGAATTTTAAAGTTTTGTTATTAAATCCAAATAAAAGCAGTTTTCATAGCAAGGTGTGCAAGAGCAGTAGTCAGATCTGATCATACCAGTCTCTTGATGTCAAAGTTTATGAATACATGTCCAAACAGTATGATCGTCTTTTAAATGTTGAGTTGGTGTGAAATTGGCTCTTAGGAAACGGTGGAGGGAATCTTTAGATCTTCTGAAAGAATACCTCCTTATAATTAACTAATTGTATTCCCTAAAATACTCATAAGATTTCCAAAATTTTAATCATTTAAATAATTTGTGGTTATAGAATTATCCTCATTTGACATTAAAATGTTGGCAATGTCGAGCATGTAATAGTTCTCATTTTGTTTTAAAATTTCCTATAGAGGATTTTCATTTAACGCTTCCTTATTATTGTCTTCTGAAAGTCCCCATAACAAAAACGACCGTGGTAAGTCTACAACTGTCTAGCGAATATATGTTCATTAACATTCATAATCACATAAAAAATTGGGTAAAAATATCTTACATAGTATACAAAATGAACCAGTTTTCCAAAAATATATTTGTAACATAATATATGAATATAAATAATACAAAAACATTCTAACACAAGAGTTTTGAAAACAACATCCGCAGCAATATTGTTTACTTACGATATTTTCATCCGATTGACCTATGACCTCGCGAGGACCACTTATGATTTAGTGCAATGTGTTGGTTCTCGTATACCAGCACACCTAATGTCACGCTTTATTGTTGTAAGCGACAAATCGATAAGGGAAAAAGTCGCTAACGTCATAGAAAAAAACATCACATTCGAAAATAGCTAAAAATTCGTCGAAAATTATATTTGAATACCGAAATCCATTGTTAGATATGTATCAAAATTAAATATAAAGGCAAAAATACCGGCTGTTGTCTACAGATGACAGTTGTGTTTACATTCAAGTTCAACACCGCTTTTTCCAGTTTCGTTTGATGAGGTTAGACCTGAACTGAAAATTATGGTTAATTTTTTAAAAAAAAATATAGAAACAAGTACAAGTCCCTGTGAGACAGTTTACCTCATTTCTAAGCAGGGTTGGATAAGACGCATGACGGCTTACAACATAATTTAGAGGTTCAACCTGTGACCATGTTTATTTCTCTCATGATACAATACCTCAGTATTGTCGAAAAATACCGGTATTTAATGCACATAATCTTTACATCGATGTATTTTACTGTAATGATGGTTAATGCACTAAACAGCAAAACTTTAACCAAATTTACTTCTGAGATTTTCAATCTAAAAACAAGAGGCCAATGTGCCTGAACGCTCACCTGAGTATATGTCCAAAATTGTTTGCAATTGACCAATTTGAAAACTCTGCTTGAAATAATTTTGTCAATTGTTTTGCCCGCTTTATCAAAATATACTCAATTTGTTTTGTTGTTAATAATGCGTTGTGTTTAAGAATAAATCTTTTCTTACCTCCATTGGTGTTTTCACGATAAAAAAGCATTCATTGATTCACATTGATCAGATTGTAATCTTTGTACAACGACATCTCAACTTCCGGAGGTGTAGCAGTAAATTCACCCAAAATAAGTTCCGCATCAGTTAGAACATCAAGTTGAATTTCCGTTACGTTCATTTATATGTTTCGTACATTGAAACTTGTACTATATTTTATTCCATATTTGACAAAACTGAAATTCACATTAACAAAACTATCATATTAGGGCGTTTTTCTAGTGTAAAAGGTAACATAAAGTTCAAATAAATCATTACTGACATTGAAGCCTTATATAGCACACTTTGAGATCAGTATTTCTATTCCCGGTAACTACAAGAAAAAGAAACATTACAAGAGAACTAATGTCTATGCAACCTCTTTACATGCACAAACCAAAAACTTAGAACATTGATATCGATAATTTATGATAATTCGAGTGATTTGTAAGTCATTTTGTTTATTGTTACGGACATTGAAGAATTATAGGTAACATCGAGACAATTTACATTTAGATCAATATCTGACTACCACAGGATGAAAACCCATCTTTATGCAATACTTAAAAATGGCATTAATCTCATCTTTACGCCATCTTTTTACGCATTTCTTAAAGATTCTTAAAGACCTTCTAGCCATATGTTTGATTTAGATTCCACATTTCTAAGTGTTGATTTTTAAAAATTCTCTTTTATCACAGGCATCTAAGTATAAAGAAAATGTTATAATTTTTTACATCAGAATATTGAAATATGGATGCAATAACATTTTTCATTCAAATAACAAATAAAAATGAATAAGAAGAGAATTACATAAATTAAGAGATTAAGCAAAAAGAACTGTAAAATTTTTTTTTGATATATCATTATTATTTATGCCATGTGCAAAATGTTTTTGAATGTTATGAAAATAAAAAAAAATTTTATAATTAGTTAGATCTATATCAATAGTTACACATTATTAATTAATTTATTTATTTAATTCATATATAATAATTCTTGTTACAATCAATGAATCAATGAATGTAATAATTAATTAGTTAATCCATTAATTCATATATAATAATTCATATAATAATGCATTCATTCATCATTGTATTAATTAATTAATTAATTAATTCCCTCATTCATTCATGTATTAATTTATTTATTTTTTTATCCATCTAACCAATAAAATTTATTTATTTATTTATTTTTATTTATTTATTTATTTATTTATTTATTTATTTATTTATTTATTTATTTATAAAATATAATATTGTTTATTATAAAATGGTGGTATAAAATGTTGCTTGTGTTTTCTCTCTCTCTCTCTCTCTCTCTCTCTCTCTCTCTCTCTCTCTCTCTCTCTCTCTCTCTCACACACACACACATTCTAAAATTCACCATTTTATAGATGTTTTTAAATGATGATGTAATAAGACATGCTCTTCACTGAGTTGTAAATAAGTAAAACCTTCAGTGTCACATATGTATATGAAGATGCAATCAACATCCAATAAGCAACAAATGTCACGTTTCATAATTATTACTGATAACTAATTAATACCTGGTACAATCAAGATGAGGTAAACATTAGACACATATTCATAATGCTTTAAAAACGACTTGATACTATATTTCGATTGATTTATAAAAAGGTTAATAAAATAAAATTTTCCATGTTAAGAAAAATCTGAAAATCATTGTTTTTTTTTAAAATTCTTTTCTTTTATTTTCTTTTTTACCCTTTCTTTTTTGTATGTTTAGGGTTTGACCTACGTGAAGAGAGAGAGAGAGAGAGAGAGAGAGAGAGAGAGAGAGAGAGAGAGAGATCTGATGATTTTTGAAAACTCTGAACAGAAACTAATTAAAGTATTACTGAATGTTAGTTTAATTTATGTCAATTAGACTCATTAATAATCAAATAACATTACATGAATTCAACCAATTAGACTACCAATTCAAAAATGCAATGGACCATTACAAATTAAAGATGAACTGTTTTGATTAGTGGATTGGAATAGAGGCTAACTGATGAACCAATCGCAGCTCGTGAATTTTTTAAAACTCATCATCACCAACAACAGGAAAGGACATTCCATGGACAGTCAAAGCTTTCCAAATGTTGTAAGTTTCTTTTTGTTATTATGTATCATCCTATTATAAGAAAAAAAGCATATCTTACTACAAAAATTGTAATTTGTTTAGTATTATCATTAATCAATAATGTTTTTACATTTTTTAGCTGAAACATCTTAATAAAAAAATTAAAATTGGCGGCCATTTTTGATTTTGACAGAATTTTTTATTCATATCCAGTCTTTTATATATGACTCGTATTTCAAGAAATTTGTCAGTGTTATTTTGAAATACATATATTGACACATGTATGCTATTACATTTGAATGAAAATTTTAAAAATATGTTGCACTTTTGTAATTTACTTTTATTATTATATGTTATGACATTTTATTAATATATTACGGTTTTACAGGGATCCCTAGAATTTATCTGAGCTTCTTAAAAATCTTTCTTCCCACACAAAAGCTAATTTGGACCCATATTGCAAACAAACTAATAAATAAATAAATAAATAAATAAATAAATAAATAAATAAAAACTGTAATTATAAAGGTTGGATACTATCTATCTATTTTTCTTTCTATTTATCTATCTATTTTATAGTATTTCATTTATCTAAATTACACTGAATCATGGTGATGATAAAAATTATGAAATTATGAGGAAAAATAATTATGATTCATGAAAGATTAATAATAATAATAGTAATAATTATAATAAGAAAACCAAATTCCGACTCAAATAATTAAAGATAATAATAATAATTTAAAAAAATAATTATAAAATAATGATGATAATAGAACTGGGAATATTTGCCGGAACACGATCTTGTTTCCTTTTCATGTTTGAGAATTACATGCACTCATAGAGTTTCCGGGTGATTTAATCAGCCAAGACCAAGTTGTTAATATGGCACGTTTTACATTGACTGTGAAATAGCATAATTAGAAACCGTATTATCAATGAGTGCAATCCAAATGGTATAAAATCATTGGTTTTGTCAGAGTGGTATGTATGATTTTACCAATGGCGGGGTATTTCTTTCATAGGGGTGGAGTTGACCCGTTTTATTTATTATTCATTGATGTACAGAATCTCACATTGGAAGACAGCATCACCAGCTGATCACTAAACTTCAGCAGTCACGAATGAAAAAATATATTTTGAGAGTTGTCCAAATTCGCTGTGCCACTTTCTGAAAATAACATTATGATAAAAGCATGGTAGATCCAAATCATTAACAACTGAAGAAAAAAATCCCAAAGAAAGGAATGGGTTCCTATCTAGCATAAATATTAACAGGCAAAAGAAAATTCCAGTAGCTCAACCGAAACTTGAACCTTCCCAATACTAAAAGGATGCTCTATTGTTTGAGCTACATAACCTGGCCACCTTTTGAACACCAATCTATGTACCACATTCAGATTTCTCATCCTTTTTCAACTCTGCTAGCTTGAATCTAGACTCCGATCTGTTGGTAGGCCTCTTTCCATGGTCATTCAATTCATGATCAAGCTTTTACATGTAATAGAAAAGGGGGAAAAGAACAATGCAGAAGTTAAAACAAAACCGTTTAACTTCTGGATAATAGCATAGTGGTTTAAGGCTTACATCTTATAGATAATTTATCATCACATTGTCTGGGTTTGAATCTCTGACGAATCTTGTTTGAGATCCTTAAACTGACTATCTTGTTAAGAGTGAAAGATCTTAATTGGAGCATAAAACACCAATTCAGTAGTAGCAGGGTGCTCTACTGACTGGCCTATCAGGCTATCTATCCATGCTAGTCTGCAACAGAGACACAATTTTCATATTGTCTTGAAAACTGTTTTGGTGTCTTATCTGGCAATCACTTGCATAATTGTCAATTTAATTTATAAGCAAGAGGTTAAACAAAATAAAATTCAAAACTGACAAAAATATAGCATTATACAGTCTAGCTGCTCTAAGGATACACATCTAGCCCTATGTTTTAGATGTTTAGACCACCAATGTATATAAGTCACAGTGTATGTATCAGCCCCTACAAAATTTGATCCAATTAATTCCTGATGATAAAAGTTCCATGGTTGAAATCGCCAATATTCATCAGTCTCGAATCAATCTAGATACTTTTTCTCTTTGTTTTATAACAGAAAGACCAATTTTCAATCTCCCATCTTGAATTTGTACTGTTTTATTTACCGGTATAGCATTTTAGAGTTATCTCTTTTCAAAATTTGATATTTTTTCTCTTTTACACAATTTTCAAGATTAATATATCAAGTGTACTCATGAATCAGGTATAAAACTTTCAAGGTACAAGTACTATAACACCTTTCCATAATAAATATATTAAATGAAATCATTTTGTTGAATAAAATAAACCTTCTTTCATATTTAAATTTTTTTTTAAACTAAGGTTTGTTCCCTCATGCAAAGCATTCCTTAGCTGGATTTGGATTTATATAATTTTGAAACTTTAGATTCATTATTTTCAACTGTTTGGCTTATATTTTTATGTATCAAACTTTTCGGTCTTAGTGTCACTGATGAGGAATGAATTTCCGAAATGTGCGCATCTGGCACATCGAAATTCAACTGGTATTTGTATTACATATATAGTAATGTTGTTTTATGCCCCGGCCAAAATTATTTCAAAGTGATCCGTAAGCAAGCGATTTAGACCACTCAGTCATAAAGGCCCCACAAAAATGCTGGGAGTAATTATGTTTCTGCAGTATTATTTTATTCCTTTTTATATTGCATTAACAAATTTTAAACTTTTGGGACACTATTTAGAAAGGTGAACTCTCTCAAGCTTTATAATGTTGTTTTCTATTGTTCAAAGTCAAAAATACTGTGAGTAATCATGTTTTCATATTATTGTTTTACTGTGTTTTTTTTTTTTAACAAGTTTTAAAGTTTTGCTGTTTTCTCTGTTTTAGTTTCTCATAAGTCAAAAAGGCTGGAATTAATCATGTTTTATTTATATTTAAATGTCTTATTACATCGATTACTAGTGACACTTTCATAAAATAAATAAATATATTATTATTATTATTATTATTATTATTAATCTTAAAAGAAATTATAATAAGAATAAGAATTATAAGAATTATAATCTTTTTATAAATTATAATCTTTATTATAAAATTAAATCCTTTGATATGCATGATTGGTAAATTTTTTATTCAATTGGGACACTATTTAGAAAGGTGAACTCTCTCAGGCTTTATAATGTTGTTTTCTATTGTTCAAAGTCAAAAATACTGTGAGTAATCATGTTTTCATATTATTGTTTTACTGTGGTTTTTTTTTTTTTTATTTATTTGCATTAACAAGTTTTAAAGTTTTGCTGTTGTTCTCTGTTTTAGTTTATCATAAGTCAAAAAGGCTGCAACTAATCATGTTTTTTTTATATTCAAATGTTTTATTATTGCATTGATTACTTGCAACACTTAAATAAATAAATAAATAAATAATAATAATAATAATAATAATAATAATAATAATAATATTATTATTATTATTATTATTTTATTTTTATATTCAAATAAATGATTATCTTTAGTTAATCCTTTGATATGCATGACTGGTTCAAGAATCAAGATGCATAGTGATTCTAAATCTTTACACTTTTAACACCTCATAGTCTTGGGAATACTAGGTTATACAGTGATGATTTAATTCATCTTTAATTAACAGCCCTAATATCTTAATTAATGAGATTAACAATTAACAACAGCACATGTCAGAAAGATCTCAATTGATTGGGGATGTATCCCAATTTGCAACTGTGAACCACATAACTGAGTGTAAAGCAACTGAAATGAACCTGGTTGTGTATTTTATTTTTCATTATAAAATCCAGAGAAATGAAAATCAAAGATTGGATTTTTCAATTCAAAAAAAAAAAATGAATATATATGTATCATGTATAATGATTTTAATTGTGTCTCTTTAGTCATAATTGACGTGACTGTTATTAATTAAGTATCAATTTATACATGGGTGTTTGATATCTGAAATATTTATTTCCAAAAAATCTTAATCTTGTTATTTATTAAATCTTAAATTATTCAAAATTGACTTTGGGTCAAGTTTTCTAAAATTAACACACACACACACACACACACACACACACACACACTTGAATCCAATCCCACTGGCAGATTCTAAGTTAAGAAAGTTTGTCAGTGGTTTTCTTCAGGTACTCCAGTTTTCTCCACCATCTAAGAACTAACCTTCTTGATATATATGAAAGATTTTTGGCTCTAAACAATACTCCATTCACTTACTCCTGTATGTTATTCAATATGTGCTACTGTATGGTTTTAAACCACTAAATTTTAGTCTCAGTTAATATTCATATTTTTTAAAACTTTTTTGTAGACTAAGAAGAACTGATGAATTATAAAGGATAAAAAAGTAGTGAAGCTGATTGGGTGAAAGAGAAAGTAGTGAAGATGATAAGAAATGTAGACATTGTTTCATTTGATGAGTAAAATTTGAAGAAAAAAAGGAAAGCATTTTTGTATACAAAGTTAACAACTTATGACATAACTGTGCAAATGTAACATTATAGTCATTACCAAGGATCCAGCACCAGAGAATTCCGGATGGCTTGTTCAAAGACTCATATATCCTGTCATACTATTTTGGATTATTTTTTAGTTTTATATGCATTGATTTTAAAAGTTAAGTTATTATCCAAGTACCTAATTTGAATGACTGTTTAATAATGACAACTAAAATATTAATTTGAGTTCCTAGGATACAAATCTTGAAATTAGAACAAAGTCAAATTTGCCCTATATATTGTATATTCGGCAAATTTTAGCCAAACAATTTTCAGTATTTTCATGAAATTTATATCAAACTTTATTTTCTTTGATTTAAGTGCTATTTTTTAAAATTCAGATTGAGATTGTAAACAAATATTATAAGCAAATAAAGTTACATTACCTTTGTATTTTATAAGCTTACCTTATTTATTTAGGTTTAATGAACTGTAAAATTATTTACATCGGTTTTTATATTAATTGAAGGTGGTGTAGAAATAACATTAAATGATACAAAAGAAATATCTTAATGATGAAAGGTAGCTAATAAGAAAGTGTATACTGTACAGTTTGGCTGAGCTTTATAAAGATCATAGAAAAACCCCTGTTAAAACTTCTGGATTTAAGATTACGTAAAGATCGTGTAAAGATAAATGGTTGCATAAAGCTTGCGTAAAGATGGCGTGAAGCCACTTGCATGGTTTTATCCTGGTAAAAAGCCTGGATTTAAGATTGCGTAAAGATGACATAAAGATAAATGGTTGCAGATAGCTTGCGTAAAGATGGCGTAAAGCCACTTGCATGGTTTTACCCTGGTAAAAAGCCTCAATTTAAAATTGCGTAATGATAAATCGTTGCTTAAAGCTTGCGTAAAGATGGCGTAAAGCCAGAAGGTATTTAAGAATCTTTACGCAATGGCATAAAGATAGCGTAAAAGTGGTGTAAAGACAGCGTAAAGATGGCGTAAATATATCTTTACGCCATCTTTACGCTGTCTTTACCTAAAGCGTAAAGATGGTTTTTCATCCTGTGTACGGACAACGTTTTTTGTTGCATCATTGCTTAGTTCATAAGTAAACCTTAACGACGTAAACATGTATAGACTGAGTTTAAAGTATGAAAAATATTCAAAAGTATAATTAGTTTGTATGATAGAAAATCTAGATACTTAAAAGATTCTCCCTTTCAGAATTACTTGCGGTATGTTACAAAGTAAAGTTTTTATGACTTGAAATAGGCGGTCTTAGTCGTTCTGCATTGTGATCAGAAAACAAACTTTATCGGAAAGGAGTGTTTTTGTAACGTAAAATGATTTAGTTATTGTGTCAATTAGTTTCATATATTGGCTCCGACTTCTTCCTCGCTCGAAGTGGTATGTACTGACTTTGTATAAATTTTATTAGGCTATCGACACGCTTTATAAAAAATACTATTGCATATGGAAGCTTTTTATTTATTTTAATGTTTATCTCTGGTTTTATTGCAAAATGTTATATGGATTTTAGAAAGATTTTTTTTAAAAAGTACATTATCATTGTGTGGTTGAGGACAAAAGTATTACGGATTTTTTAATGACCATAGGATGTTCGCATCGAGCGTGGTCGTTCGAGTACGGACATTCATTTATTTTTTTTGAATAGTACTTTTTCTTATTTAGAATTCATATTTCTTAATAGTTCCAGGTGAAGTTTCTTCTTTTTTTACAATTATCAATTTGATATTTTAACTTTAAAAATCCGTTATTGAATTAAATGGACAAAAAATTTTAAAAAAAGGATAAAATTAGTTTTTCAGATAGAAAAAGCGTCGTCTTTCATTATCAAAATCAACCCTTTTTAACAAAGAAACACAAGTGTTATGTGAATAGAGTGAAATCGTAAATTAATACACATTTTTCTAGCCTCATAGTGCCTAAATTTCCGCCTGACTGTACAAAGTGGGAATTCCGATTATACCATTGTATCGCCCATCGGGTCAATAAAAATTATATTATTTTTATTTATTTTTTTTGCGCCCATAGAATTGTCAAAATCATTGATTGTATATGTTGGTGTTTAAACAACCAATTTACTTTTATCATTCGATTTTGCTTGTCCGTTTTAACAATCGTTGTATATATACCCAAAAAGAAAAGAAACTCAGGGTAAAACGTAGAGGTGATTCATGGTTAATTATATGAATGGTAATAAATTTTGTTGAATATGCTATTAGGAACTTACTGTCATGAATCATTTCTGAAAGTTTCACTAGATTTTGACCTTTCGTTATTTAAACCAATTGGGAGATACCCCCATTGAAACGTAATTTCAATTCGGGGTATAGTTCGCAGTACCGGGTGTGCCCATTGCAGCTGTCACAGCACTTGTTCATCTGTGCATTGAATTCATAGGAGTGTATATATCTTTATCATGGGCATATTGTTCATCATTTCTCAGTTAGTAAAGTGCAATGATGGTTGTGATGGGGGTTCTGACGTCGCCTTGTCCAGTTCGTCCCAATGATGTTCTATTGGAGACAAATATCGACTATAGACTGGCCAGTCAAGGCGCTGAATGTTACGATAAGTCAGAAACTGTCTTGGAACTCTCGAAACATTATCGGAAGGGAGTGTTTTTGTAACGTAAAACGATTAAGTTATTGTGTCAATAAATTTTATTGGGCTATCGACACGCTTTTGAACAAATACTCTATAGCTTGGACGGCCCTATTGCATATGGAAGCTTTTTATTTATTTAGTTTTATCTCTGGTTTTATTGCAAGAAGTAATGTGGATTTAAAAAAAAAATTAAAAAGTACATCATCATTGTGAGGTTGAGGTCAAAAGTATTACGTGTTTTTTAATGACCATAGGATGTTCGCATCGAGCTTGGTCGTTCGAGTACGGACATTCATTTATTTATTTTTTTAAAAAAAGTACTTTTTCTTATTTAAATTCATATTACTTAATAGGTTCTTCTTTTTTTACAATTATCAATTTGATATTTTAACTTTAAAAATCCTTAATTGAATTTAATGAACAATTTTTTTTTTTTTAAAAAAAAAGGATTAAATTAGTTTTTCAGATAAAAAAAGCGTCGTCTTTTATCATCAAAAGTTTAAATCAACCCTTTTTAACAAAGAAACACAAGTGTTATGTGAATAGAGTGAAATCGTAAATTAATACACATTTTTCGGGGATCGTATTGTTGGAAAATGAGATTAAGTTGTTGGACTTAAGGAACAGTAACTAGGCTAAGGATTTCATTCCTTTACTTGACGATGGTCAAAGTCTCACCAAACACCAAACCAACTAAACCCCTAGACCATAACTGATCTACTTCCAAACCTATCCACCTCAATTACGCATGCGTCGGCGAAACGTTTTTTTTTACGACATCGACCATCCAGACGAAAAATGGCGAGAAGCGACTCCTAGGTGAAAAAGACCCGTCTCTATTGCCTCATTGGAAAGATTCTGGGGGTATGTGCTGCCAATCATTCCATTCGACGCATACGACGCGGTCGAGTGGCAGGCAGACCAACGCACGGACGTCCCAATTGCAGTCCCGACTCACGTAATCGGTCCCTAAGTGTTTTTGGGTGAAAATGACGGTTATGATTGCCTATTGTATTTTTCACAGTTTCGGTGGCAGTACCGATTACGCAGGTGGGCAAGAGATTAAGTCCTGTTCTGACGGTGACTTTTCTTCCCGTGTTGAGAACACAATGACCCAGATAATAACCTGACCGAATTTCAAGATAATGAACAAAATCATTCCATATTATTCTTTTGGGTATATCATATTTATTCCGTAAGGAATTTTTCCTTTTAACTGCTTGCACTACGTGACACGTTATGTTATATACTTCGGTAACTTTTCTCCCGTTTTGAGAACACAATGACCCAGATAATAACCTGGCCGATTATAAAGATAATGAACAAAGCCGTTTTTAAGTTATTCCATATTATTTTACCCTCCGTTTATTTTCCTTTGGGTATAAAAATTTAACACATCGGATAGCTATGCAGTATATATTATAATTAACGAGACATTCAAATCTTTGAAAAAAACAAAATGAATGTAAATGAATCAATGTATGTTTATAATTAAAAGTCGACCAGATCCAGATTGAGATCACAAACATGAGCAATAAAGGTTCATTAGAAAATGCTACAGAAATATATATTCAACGCAGTTTCATTGAGAATTTTCTCTTAGCATTTAGAAAAATGTTTTAATATGAGATTTCAAGAAAAATTAGTTAGTATGACAAAAATGTTTTTCACTGAAATGAAAAGATGCCCCTTGCTCTTCAGGTCAATAACATGTATTTAAATTACAACTTTTCATTTAACAGCAAATTATTCCCTATAGTTTAATGCTTATACAAAATACATCTGTTAAAAAGGGTGCATTCATTACAAATATTACATACCCTAGATTTTTCGTAACTAAATGAAATTAAGGTATTTTAAGCTTGTCAAAATTCTTTCACTTTTCTTAAACGATAGGCAAAATAAACCGGAGGGACAACTTAAGTCATTTGGCAGGGGCAAATTACTGACAATCTTTCATCCACTTAAGATTCTCTTGAGTAAGGATTGAACTGTGAATTGCGATTTCATCTGCAGTTTAACGCTTTAAATTGTAATTTTGGCAATATTTTCCGTACTTAATAACTGTTAATAACTGTCCACTCACGGTATATAGTGCCTCTAACCGCCAAGTTTCGAATCTCGCTCAAACAGAACCTAGTGTAAGTAAGTTTGTAAGTTTGCTTGATGAATACCTCTGGCTTTCTCAACTTTTCTCTAATATCCTGACTTAAGCATAAAACACTATCACTCTAATCTATGTACTTCTATATACATCCATTTGTGAAGAGTCTAGTGTATCAATGTGTTGTCATTTATATATAATGAAGTATTTTTTCTGATGTAATAATAAAACAAACATACCAGTCCTTGTCCATATCACAATCCCCCCAAAAAAAACAAAGTAAAAAACTTTGCAAACTGGCAAAATATGTTATACACGTCAACTTCCATCAAGGAAGTGAGGCCGGCTGCTCCGGAAGGGTAAGCAACTCCTGTCTAGCAAGCTACACCCGTCACGTGCAAGTCAATATTGAGAATAAAAGGAACAACGAACTATGGTAAGTCAAAAATATCCAGTATAAGTTGGGATACAGTGACTACATACTTGTCAACAATAATGTGATGACGGCTACATTGCAGAGAAGAATCTGAGGAAAAAAATACAGTTTTTATAAATTTATAGTATGCAAACAAAACTATAAGGGAGTGAACTCTTGTGAATTTATTGCATAAAGTATCATCGACCTCTCTGAACAAAAAGCGCTCGTTTAGAAAATCTAACTAGAATTTAGACATTTTTGTGATTATGGGTTTCAAATCATTTAGTTTTTTTTAATTCAAAGATTAACTGATATATAAAATATAGCAATTAATAATTTTATTAAAATTTTTACTTTTTTAATCAATTAAATTAACAGGAAAAGTAAAGTGAGTTTAGGTAGACTGAGTACTCACAGAAAGATATTTGGATATCTTTGAAGGTTCCTGAACTCGCATTGGGTTTACTAATGAGGGTGTTTTAAATTTGTTAAGACTGTGCGAATTAAAAAACTCCTCAAAGAAAAGTCTCTTATCAAAGCCTCTTATCAAGAATGGTTAAATTTAAGTCAATTCCATTAAACATATTGAGGACTAAAATGTCAAAATAATATGTAAAAATGACATCTTGTATCTACGCAAATAGAAATGTTAAAATAAAGAATATTATCAAAAAAAAAGAAAGAAAAAAAACCTAAAATTTAAGTAATTATAAGATGAAAATAAAAAAACACTTCATCCTTAAGAGTAAAATACAACCAAAGAATATGGAACAGCTACTGACAAGAGCTAAATTCGATACCCAACGGAATACGTTGCATTTCTTAAAGAAAGTAAATGTGGAGATACTAGATGTGGTGCCTGTATATACTTGGAAACCGGAAAGAAAATAACGAAAGAAGGAACAATGATGCGTAAAAACTGGTAATTCCTCATGCAGGACTAAAAAAATATTATAATCAAATTAAATTTAATCTCATGTTTGAGTATTCAGTTATCTCCCTTTGACCATATGCTTTTTTAAGCATCTCAAATATTATCTTTGAACATTTTTTTCTAAAACTGTTTGGATGAGACGAAGTGAAATGTATGATTTGATTTGGGCGAATAAATAGGATGAGAAGGAAAATATTAGCCTGGTCAATTCCTGATCGATAAAGGTAAATAAATAACCCTAAAATGAATCGGACAAAAAAAACTAGGTCTACTATTAAGTTTAAAAGATAAATAGATTATAGAATTTATTCAGTGATACTTTTATGGCAGAAATTCGGTGGGCAATTAAACACTTGTTTAGGGTCTCGCGTTTGATCAGATACTGAAGAAAGTGCGTGTACAATTTTAATAATCCTATATTTATTCAATCTGGCTAGGAAGGAAACTAGCGATAGGCAAAATGTAAACCTAGTGTTTAAAATAATTTGTTTGATCAATATGAAAAGCCTGTTTAATAAAATAAATATACGATTGATGATAAAGCAAACAAGCAACCTCATCAACAACAGACAAAATATGTATGATATGATATGAAGTTTACAATCTCGATTAAACCTTTAAAAAGTAACTTGCACATAAACTTCCTTTAAAAAGTAACTTGCACATAAAAAATACACGATGCAACAGAAAAATTAAAATAATATATGCATTTGATAATTATATATATAAATATAAATATATATATATATATATATATATATATATATATATAATTATAGAGAGAGTTTTATAAAATCATCAAAAACTTTATTGCTCAAACCAGACATTCATGAATATTAAAAATAAAGACATCTCCAACAAAACCTTATGGTTGGGAATTTAATTGACCCTTTAACCACAAGAAGTTTAAATCTTCTCTTACATTGCCTTTATTTCAAGAACTATTTCAATAAGGCCAAGTGAAATGTGAGATGTAATTGGGGCAAATAAATATGTAGGAAAATACTAGATTGGTGATAGTGCTGACTAATCAATCAAGGTGAATAAATAACCCTAAAAGGAATTTTTCATCGGAGAAAAACTGCTCCACATAAATTAGTTAAAAAATAAATCAACATTCCACTTAGAATTTGATCAGTGAGGCTAATATCATTTGCATTTGAAAGCGAAATGTTATTTGAGATATAGCAATTCTTCACACCAGGATCTAGATACGTTTTGTTCAAAGCTGGGTTAAGTTGTAGTGGACAGGTAATATAATCTTTTAATTTCCTATTATTTGTCAGTTTTTTTTATAAATCTTCAGTGGTTTCAAATTTGGATAGTGATCATGGTTTTTTTTTATTAAACATATCATGCGTTTACGTAACATATATCCTAAAAATATAAGAAATATTTCAGTCTACATTTTAGGTAAAGTTAGTACCCAGGGTGGTTGTGACCCCACTGAACCTGTTAGACAATGTATATGATTTGAGTATAGAAATCTGACAACTCAAAACAAAACTGCAGTATTTTGTTGAATAAAGAAATTAAATAATTAAATAATAATTTGCAAACAAAATGTGTGATAAATTCATTGGAAAAAAAGAATAATTAATTAATTAAATACTTGTAGACTAACATATAAAAACATGACAGTTAAAACAAAATTTTGAGGTATTTAATACATAAATAACAAATTCTGTGGTATTATCACTTTTCATTGGAAAAAAAGGGTTAGGGTTGTAAATTTTTAAAGAAATTTTCATTCAAAAGAAAAGTAAACACATTAACAAATAAATAAATAAAATAAATAAGCAATTAAATACTTTTAAAAAAAATTTGTCAAATATCTTGTATAAAACTACATCAAAAATAGAAGCTAAAATCAAAATCAAATACAAGTACATTTCACATAATATTGTCAACTTAATTATTGAATACAAGTATATGTTACACAATACATTTAAACTTATAATCAAATACAGGGATATCTCACAAAGTGTGGTCAAACTCAAACGTTTAAGACTTTGTATATTTATTCAAACAATCATATTTCAGATCAGATATTGTAAACAATAAAAAAAATCTGTATAATCTGATTGACAAATAACTAAACAGCTTGAAAAATGAATTTACTGAACTTCAAGGGATCAAACTTACTTAACAAATTTCAAAATATTTGTGGAGTTGTCCCATTTATTCCACTTTTGTATTCTTTTTTTAAACTATATTCTGGTACCATTTATAACCCGATGAATCTCTTTATAATCCACATCTAGAATTTCAAAAAAATTCTACAAGTTTTTTCCTGTTAAGTTGTACCATACACCAGTATAGATGCTATCATTCCATTGGCAATATGAACAGCACAGAAAACTGGATAAAAGTTGTACATAGAACTCCTTCAATTAAAATAAAAACAACATTTTCTATATTATAAATATCTTAAGAATTAAAAAGTCACTTCATTTCCAGTTAATTATTTAAGAGTTTTGCATATAAAAAAAGTTGTGTTTGCATATAATTGACAATGTAATTGAATAAGATATAAATCATGAATAGTATTATCAGATTTATAAATGCAGGCGCACCTTTCTGCGACTTCATAGTCTACACAAGAAAATACCTGCATATTCAGAGAGTTGAGCCAAAAATGCAAACATTTGCTCGTTTTGTTTTAAAACTAACACATGTGCACATGACTGATGTCAAACCATTTTCAAGATTATTGAAGGGAGCAAAGTTGGGTGATGATGTCTTGATTTATGTGATCTGAGACTATAGTTACCTGGCTCGTGACCGTTAACTTGAACTGGGTACACTTAACTTCAACTTAACCACTGTTGACAGCCACAGTTTCTATTTCCCGGATATTTTCAATCCTTTAAAATTAGCCACATATACTGAAATTTTCTGATACTCATATTTCATTTGGTAATTGATATCGATTTGATTAAATGATATTTAACATATCAGTCAAGATTATTTCCCTTATTATGAGACATCACTAATCATATTTAATCTTTATAAATAGTAGTTGAAGTGAGCTATGTTGTTC
This sequence comes from Tegillarca granosa, assembly GCA_029721355.1. Taxonomy (NCBI): domain Eukaryota; kingdom Metazoa; phylum Mollusca; class Bivalvia; order Arcoida; family Arcidae; genus Tegillarca; species Tegillarca granosa. Next base: position 858,523 of record JARBDR010000915.1, on the reverse strand, counting down.
TTTCCTGTGCCCTATCATGGCAGAAGATATCAGTCTTTAAGGACCCATGACTCATTTCTAAATGTCAACCTCTCAGCAAATGACATTTAGTACCGGTGTCTTGGATAAACTCAGTCTAGATTTAGCCTCCTACATACAACGTGACAACTAAAACACTGTACTGAAGTGCATTATGGCGTAATCTATATTTGCAATAAAATTTGTGATATACATTTGTGGAAATCTAAAAAATGTAGTGTACCATGCCATGGTACACAGAACATCAATCTAGGCTCTGTGTCGCTTCGTTGGTGTTTCAGAGCATACTCGTTTTGTTGGTGGTTTTCTCATTAGAATATAATGTCTATCTGTGCTAGGTGCTGCAAACATTTTCGTCAATTGACCCTTGATAAAATACATGCTAGCATAAATAAAAAAACATAATTTGCATTAAGAAGAAAAATCTGTAAATCTTGATCACATTGTAACTTCAATCACGAATGTATGTAGTTTAATAAACATAAAGGTATGAAAATCAGTTTAAATATATTTAACTCGTATTTATGTAATATTTTTACTAGAGCTGGGATACCGCAGAAAAAAATTACTACGGTATACCACAGTATTTTGCCAAATGCCGCAGTATATACCACGGTATACGACACATCCATGATGATTCAAAATGTATGTAGTATATATATTCCTATTTAAAATGTCAGCTAAAGTAGTCAAGCATGGGATATTTTGAGAATATCAAGGGTGCCATCACACAATTAAAAACAATTATTTGTATTTCAGCCAAGTTTATTTTGAAGCAAACCAAACCACTACCAGAACATTGAACCGATGCATCACAGATCCTACAAACGGCAATATTGTCCTCAATTTTCCCATCTAGATTTTTTTAGACTTTTGTAGTTTCTTGGTGAAGAGTTCTTATATTTTTGGTGGTGAAATTTCTTCTTTTCAGCGGTGCATTGATGTTTAAATTCCGGTATTCAAAGACTTTACCGCGGTATTACCGGTACCTGGTCAGTACCGTGATATACCGGTAATACCGCGCACCTCTAATATTTACTACCCCTGAGCGGTTACCGCTGGTGAAGTAAACTCACCGAGGGTATCCTTAACTCAGTACGCAATATATTGTGTTGTCAGAAAATATTACAGTTAGAAAAATTTTGGCCGTCTTAATCATTTTTTAAATTTATTTAAATCTAAGGTTTGTTCCCTCATGCAAAGAATTCAGTAGCTGAACTAGGATTCTAATAATTTGGAACTTTAGATTGGTCCATTTTCAATTTATTTGCTTATGTTTTTATCTATTAAACTTTTCGGCCCCTAGTGTCACTGATGGGGAATGTGCATACATGAAACATCTAATTTTATAGGTATATGTGTTATATATTTAACTGAAACTGCAATCAAATTATTCGACCAAACCTTTATCAACTCTTGATTCATTGCAGTTGTTTATCTGGCCAATGTTTCTTAACTGTTGCATAAATGTTCTTTTTATTAAGAAACAATGAATTTTACTACCACTGCAATTTATATTGGTCACTAGCTTGCAAAAGTAAGGTGAATAAAAATTAATAATAATGTCGGTTTTATAGTGTCATTAAAATAAAATTTTATGCCATTTTCCACAAAGTTTAAATATAAAGTATTTACTTCTAAGGTTTGGGTTTGTTTACCTATTGTCGGTTGGGTATCCAGTTAGCGTTATTATGGCGTTAGATTTAGGTAAGCGAAGCATATGTTTATCACCCCGGCATTTCAGAATCTTGACTGCAGTACATACATAATCTGTTGTTAACGATGGCAGAATAATTATTATGAAAAGTAAAGGCCGATTTCGGCTTGCATGCTGCATACATTTTGACAACAATTTGGTAATATACATCACGAGGTTCGGTTATGACATCTTTTATACTCTATCATTTATATTCCATCACCATCCCTGAACTGACCGCCTTGAAATAAGTGAAATATTTTAACTGGGGCGTAAAACATCATTACTCCCATCCACTCCACATAGGAGATTAAGGGGATGGAATCAACCTTACGTCCTCTTCTAACCACTCAGGGTAAAAGTCATCATGTTGCACAGTCCTTATTGACATCTTTTTACTATTGAAGCATTGCTGTGCCTCTCGCAATAATGACGGGTTAGAATGGCGGCGTTCCAACGTGACAGACGCATGCCAAAATGCTTTGGGTCAGATCTGTCAATTGTATGATGCGGTGTACTCCAATACCTTAATTCATGTTATAAATAATCATTCGTGAACAGTATCTAATAAGGACCACTATAGGACCGTTGAAAAATCTGTAAAGAAGCAGCAAAAAATTTATGTATTGCTGAGGGAAGTGTATTGCTCAGAGTAAATACAACACAAAGTAATATATTGTTAATGCAAAACATACCGATCTACTGAAAATAGAGAATTTTCAAACTTTCATAAGATTTGTATAAAAATATAATATAAAAAGAATAAAATGCTGTTACCTTAAATTTACTGCCGATTCAAGGGAAACAACTCAAACAACCTTAATATCAGATACAATGGAGATAAAAAGTGCAAGCGTCGAGGTTCAATCAAACTGCTGAGCACTTTTATGCATTTGTTATTATTATTAAACAAACTTATTGAAATTGTGATGATTATAAGTATACCATGTAGTAATAAAAGATAAAACGATAAAACAAACATTTACATTGCAGTTTTAAGTAACCAAGCCAACACGTGGATAAAATGACAGCATAACACGAGGAAAAGAAAGATTAAAAGAACTAGAAAAAGGCAAAAGGCATTAATGTTATGTAAAACATTGACAAGTGGTTAAAACAAACAGCGATTACTGGGAACGTTAATTTTGACTGTGTTTGACTGACATGAACTGAATGATAATACCAGCTAACTGATCATAAGGACAAATGTACATTTATCGGAATTGTCAATAAACATGTGTGTGTGTGTGTGTGTGTGTGTGTGTGTGTGAAATGTAGAAAGAAACATGTTTGAATTGATCACTTACCAAACTAAAAGTATGTCTTGTTATCAAATGCAATACAAAATAATTATAGTTTAAATGTTTGGATCTACATATAATGCACCTGTTTTAAACAGAAACTAGAACATTAAACATAAACTGATGACGTATTGCACAATCATTGCTGATGTACAACACGACTAGTTACATAAGCGGGGAGTTTAAATTATGAAAACAAAGGAACGAAATACGCACACCACGGACCATACAACATAGTTAAGGAATAATGATAAATCCCCTGTGCAAGCTCATCGGATATCATACACTGTTTGTTATCATGTATAGTATGTATAAATAAAACAAACATACCAGTCCTTGTCCATATCACAATCCCAAAAACAAAGTAAAAACTTTGCAAACTGGCAAAATTGGTGATACACGTGAACTTCCATCAAGGAAGTGAGGCCGGGTGCTCCGGAAGGGTAAGCACCTCCTGTTTAGCTAGCTACACCCGTCACGTGCAAGTCAATTTTGAGAATGAAAGGAACAAAGAACTATGGTAAGTCAAATATATCCAGTATAAGTTGGGATACAGTGACTACATACTTATCAACAATATTGTGATGACGGCCATAAAACTTTTAAGGGCCCTGATTAGCCTAGGCTTGCAATATCCTTGTGTCAACAATTTAATTGTAAGTAATTTGCTTCGTTGCAGAAAGTTACTATTAATTTTTTTCATTTATGACAAATATCGTGAAATCATTACCATAATGGATTATTATAATAATTTCTTCTTTGTATCATTGCTACAGACTCGTTTAAATCAAATCGGCCTGCTCGATATATGCTATACAATGAAATGTTGTAATATATACAGTCCTACGCACAAGCCTTAAAAATCTGAACAAGCATCTTATGTCATTACGATTACTTTGTCATCTCCATAAAACTTAAAAGACACAATGGTTTTGGTAATTTGTGAATATTTAAATCCAATTTCAAGTCGCATTGACCACCGATGACCATTCAACATCAATAGATGTCCTGTCAATTCTTTAAATGATCTGTTTTAAAAAATAATTCAAAATTTGAAATTAGTTAAAATTACATTTCCTCAGGTATAATTTGGATTTTGACTCGTCATTTCATTGACGGGTTGGACAAGTTAATATTTTTTTCTGTTTAATGACATAACAGTAAGAAGGTGAATTTTCAGCGATTTAAGGCTTATCCGTAGGACTGTATAGAATATATCGAGCATGTATAGGTGATTTCAAATCAATACGGCGTCACCACGTGACTGAATTTAGGGCACTTTTTACCTTGTTTAGAAACACATATACAATGAACTGCTAGGTCTCGTTTTTATGATAAATTGAAATGTTTTCTACGATAAATGTCAAATTAGATACTTTTAGGTTTTTCAATCATAGAGACGATTAAAAACATTATGAATTTATTTTATTAAGTTAAAAATTGGCCGAAAACATCCCTGTTGTAGTGGCTGCATAGTGAATCCGAGTGACCTTAATTTAGGATTTTCTTCAGTTTTAAGATTTATTTTTATATATTTTGTATAAAGTAAGATCAATTAATTTACACAAAATTATTAAAATGAAGCAGTCTAAAGATAGTCAAAGAGGTATATGTTATTTTACGTTTTCCCTCCTGCGGACCTTCTCGCTCTTGCCCCGACTAAAAGAAAACAAGAAACAAATGTTAATAAACTCTAATTTATATCTTGATATGTTATTTAATCGAATCATTTTACAGTTAAATTATTTAATACAGGTATAGCTCGAGAATTTATGTAAAAAAGTTACGAACATTAAAATCACCACACATGATTCAGATCGATACTAAAATCCTAACTGGTAAGGAATGAATACATCTTCGAAATGACGTTTTGATAAAAACAAATGTCTGTGGATATTTCAAATTTTCATTATGTGTGATACATTGTTAATTACAGATTAAAACAATACCAAATATCTGTATTAAAGTAAAGTGTTTTCGTCCAATTTGGGCCTATGTAATTCATCGTTGTTGATGACATTCCTTAAAGGAGGAATGGGAAACTCAATATTGAGACCAGTTTCTGCATTACCATTTTTTTTTAATTTGAAAGGATTAAAAACAGTGATGTAGAGTAAATAATATTTGAAGTTAGACTGCCGCTTCTTGTGTACATCCGGTCGATTTCTCCCATTACTTAACATTGCGCCTCGGAGCGCCGTTCAGAGAGTTGAACTGAGTGACATTACCCTCGCTGAATGCAGACAAAATATTTTTAAAAGGACAGTACATTCAACAAGTACAGGTAAAGAATACATTCGAGTAATTCCTTTCTTTTTTTTTTTTTTTTTTTTTTTTTTTTTTTTTTTTTTTTTTTTTTTTTGTATTCTTAAATAGCATTCGAGTAATTCCTTTCTTTTTTGTATTCTTAAATGATTAGATCTTCTTATGGCAGAGGATAAATTTAAGAACTTCGTTTATACTCCTCACCGAGTATATTTAACAATGTTTATAATGTGTGGTTTAGTAAAGTACATTCTAATTACGGGCGCAGGTTTCCGTGTATGTGTCACAGATAATATAACAATAGAAGTAAGCTCTCGATAAAACTATTACAATCGTTACCGTCAAATGCAACCGTATCATTGTTCTAGAACAATGTGCCTTTATGCCAGTAAACAATGGCGTAGACAGAATAAAAACGTGTTCGTGTGAGAACAACAGATTCTGCTAAAAAAAAACAAGGGTCAACAGAGACAAACTGATTTTAAGGTTTCGAATTTCCCAGACTCAAATGGACTATTTTCTACAAATTAAAACAGCATTTTGGGTTGGGTACGCACAACAAAGTGGCTGCATTGCCCTTGAATCATGGTAGGTTTTAGACATGATAATCCACCTCACGCAATGTATTTTCATGCGAAAGAAATCTCATTTTATCTTATTTATCGCTTCATGCAGTTATAAAAGATATATAAATCAATTAGTGCCTTTAATTACTACATCGATGCTTCCGTTGTAAGAAACCATGTTTTGCAATGTTTATTGACGTCGCCTAGTTTTCGATATAGAATGTTTGGTAGATTAATCTAGTGGTAGGATTTCTCGCCCATTTCAACGTAAGTGAAGGTTTTATCATGGAACCAAGTATTTCATATTTAATAAAAGCCATCTAAGAAAAAAGCGTCGTTTTGTAGTATGCATACATAGCCTTATTGCAGTTTTCCATCTTGGATATTTCTCGAACATTTATCCCAATACTGTTACTACATTAAAACCAGATATAGTTCAAATGCCCAACTGTTGTTAACAGATATAAATAGTTGATTTTACAATATCCAAACAGCTGATATATATATATTAAGATATGTTAACTGATCGATATCCGTTTGATACTTCCTAGTATTAGATAGTACTCAGAATAAGAAGATTTTATGCAAGATAAAAGAGAAAACAAAGAGTTTTCCAATTTTGAAATTTGTTAGTGTAAATGAAAATGTATTCATATGTTTTTGAGAAGAAGCTGTAGAATTATGGGGCAGATCGAGAAGAGAGCCAAGGGAGCCAGTAGTAAAAGATCAGATACGTCACCAACACTACGTGGGCTGTTTGTCTGAAAAGAAACCCATATGTCAAATATGACCCAAATAAAAAGATATTGACACATTTTGTATAACATATTTATCAACAAACTTATTCTCTCTCCCTCGGATGATAGAATGTATCTATTGGATAATGACGTGAGCAGATTAGCACATTGGCGCATTATTGAAGGTATATAAAGAGCTGACACACATCGCATCCTTACATGTTCTTCGAAGTGTTTATAGTGTTACTGTCCTATATGTTTTTAAATTATTTAGAAAAGACGTAATGCTAAGTCATATGAAACGTTAACACGAGACTATAAATGAGTATCAACCACCAACGCAGCCATCACAGCAGCCGGTTTCCCCTAGTTCCGATTTCTTAATCCTTTCACAGCTATGTGTTCTGGTTGACAGGAAATAGTGACACGTTGATCGTGAAGACATAACTTCAGAAAATTAAAAACAACAAAGTACCCTACGGTTTACAGACGGTGACAGCCAAACTTTGATGTCATTAAAGAATCGGTGTATCCAGCAGTAGATTTTGTACAATTTATACGGCAAGATTTAGATAAGGATAGCTTTATAGATTCCAAAGTAAGAAACATTCTACTCGATAACCTCATCGTCTTTCAAAACTGATGGAACCAATTTTAATCATTGAGAGTAGCCACCAGATTCTTTATACCTATCAAATAGTGTAATCCAACTCAGAGCAAAAATTGACATGATTTTATCTTATTTAATAATCCAGTCGCTAAACAACAGGTCATAAACCTTTGGATTGACAAATGTATCCCGAAAAATAAACCAATAAAGTCTTGGAATAAATTGAAGAAGCCACTGTCAAACCCTATGGCGACTTGATGATATATCTAAAACCTACTACGCCCGACTTAAAACGTATACAGAGTAAAATATTGAATCAGAAAACAGAAACACATTAAGTATATCGGGGATTGCGGAGAAAAGCAATTAAAAAGGACAAATGCAACAGACTTGGCTAATTTTTCCCGAAGATTAAGCCAGTAGAAGTGTAACCTGGCTTTTTGACGATTATAGTTCAATGATTGCTGATAACCACCACTTACAATGGAAGGTAAAACAATGGTGTCAAGAAAAATCAAAAGATGAGTCGCCAGAACGTTATGCCAAATTGAGAACGCCACAGCCGCCCAATTATTATCCACCTAGACAAAATGCGAAGTTAAAAATATAACAAGCGCCGACTAAACGTAAATTTGAAAATAATGAAAAAGTTTCACACAAAAAGACACGTTTTCACGAAAATCACAACGATGAAGCATGAACAGGATTGACATCAAGTGAACAAAATAAAACATAAACATACCAGTCCATGTCCAAATCAATCCCCAAGAAAGTAATGAAATTATGAACTTCAGTAAAAGACTACGGAATTATTCATTAAAGAATATCGCTTTATTGACATTGCACAAATCCTGCATTCAATGAGTAAGGAAATTATCAAGAAAAAACATTCAAACAACAGAAATCTACATTGAACTTTTTCAGTCATAAATTGTGAATCTAATGAGTTTATTTAAACTGTAAGACCGACACATAAAAAAACAATTTCTTGATGATGTAATTTTGACAGTTTCTGTGGAAGAATATCACTATACATGTATTTCATTGATCCTTTTTCTTGATATTTTTTCTTATTGTCTGTTTCCAGTTTTATACACTTTCATAATATATAATGTTTGAAGCAACTATAATATGACAGGTGTAGCTAGCTAGATAGGAGGTTATCAACTTTTCGGAGTTCCAGTCCTTACTTCCTTGAAGGAAGTTCACGTGTTTAAATGAATTGCCCAGCTTTCAAAGTTTTATTTTGTTTTGGGGACATAGAATTCTGTATTTCCATACGATTTTTGCATAAAAAGGTATTATTTTCTACAATTTTATGTAATTCTTGTTGCACAAATTGCCTTAAGTAATTTTGTATAGACTAATATTTCATAATTTTGGTTTTCAAGTTTTGTTTAAAGTTTAGTGTTTTGGCTTTAAAATCGGCAGATAACGAGAAATTGACTTTTCAATATTTGGAATGCTTGTAATGTAGGAAATTTGACATAAATTTACATTTAAGTCAATAAAGGCTGTTTAATACACTAGCAATAGATTCAACTTTAATTTCTAAACATTTGGCTACATGGATTAATTAAGAACATGTATTTTAAAATGTGTAATTCGTATTTGGTAGTTTAGACTTGAATTCTACAAAATGAACATGTTATGCGTTGTCTTTCTTTTGGCATTGGGAAAGAGTGCAATGCTAATTCATAAATGTCAAATTTGATAAAACTTGGAAAGTATCATGCCTGGGTGAAGCCCTTTCAGATTTGCACAAATGAAGGAGTTATGCCCCTGAGTTATGTCCCCTTGGGGCCCCATAAGTGGGGAAATAGTGAAAAAATTTAAAAATCTTCTCTCTCTGAATCTACAAGAGATATACCTTAGTTATTTTATTTATAACATCCTTAGGTCATGTGGTTTCAGATTTGCACAAATGGTAGCCATGAGGCTCAAAGTGGGGAAATTGCTAAAAATTATGTATTTGTCACTATATCTTGAAAACTATTAACTTTTTGTATAGGCATGTATATTAAAATATTGTAGGTATTGAACAACGATTATTTTGATCTATGGTTCAAGGTCATATGTTGGAAGGTCAAGGTCAAACCTGCAAAAAAGGACTGAAATCGCTAATTATCTTGAAAACTATTAACTTTTTGTATAGGCATTGTATTAGAATATTGTAGGTATTGACATGGCAATTATTTTGATATATGGTTTAAGGTCATATGTTGAACGGTCAAAGTCACAGCTTCAGGAGAAGACTTAAATTATTAATTATCTTGAAAACCTTTTAACTTTTTGTATAGCCATGTATATTAGAATATTGTAGGTATTGACATTATAATCATTTTGATATATGGTTCAAGGTCATATGTTCAAAGGTCAAGGTCACAACTGCAGAAGATGATTGAATTGCCAATTATCTTGAAAACTATAAACTTTTTCTATAGGCATGTATATTAGAATATTATAAGTATTAACATGGCAATCTTTTTGATATATTGTTCAAGGTCATATGTTGAAAGGTCAAGGTCACAGCTGTAAATTAAGACTTAAATTGCTAATTGTCTTGAAAACTATTAAAGCTGCATTAAGTTTTTCAATTTTCTGAATTTTTTTTGATTTTCTAAAAATATATTTTTTTTAAAAAATAGATATCTTCTAACCACGATCTGTGACATTCATTTTCTAAAATTTCATTTCTTTTAACTGTTAATGAACGGAATCCTCTGACCGTTTGGTCAGTGTTTTACTATGGTAATTATAAGCTTGGAGCATGCGCACGGATGCACGGAAAACCCTAAAAACGAAGGTGAAACATGACAGATTGCATTTATTGTCCTCCATTAATATCCAGATGTATTTAAATGGTATTATGTATCCCTTACTAAATCACAATTGACAAATTCAACGAAGTTCTATGTGTAATTTGTCGTATTTCACCTTTTTGAAAGTTGTGTTTAAATGACCCGGGTTTTGATGACGTAACCATGTTCTAATATTAAATCCCAAATGCTGCATCTCGCTTGGTAAATACTGTAATATCTGTATTTATTTGACCTTTTATCGTTGAACCAAAGGTAACATTGTTCATCAGGAACATCATTAATTAGATTAGCACCGTTTAAATTTTTCTTTGAAAAACTTAATGCAGCTTTAACTTTTTGTATTGGCATGTATATTAGAATTTTTTAGGCATTAACATGACAATCATTTTGATATATGGTTCAAGGTCATATGTTCAAAGGTCAAGGTCACAGCTGCGAAAGATGACTTAAATTGCTTATTTTCTTCAAAACTATTAACTTTTTGTATAGAGTGAGTGAGTGAAATTTTGTTTATAGCCCCATCAGCATTATTGCAGCTATTCGCGGCTAGAAAATGTTAAAAAATAAAATATAAATATTGAACAGGTGTAAATTGAATAAGATTTTAAAAATAATAAGCTGATAAAAGCCAGTTATATCACAGATAATGTTAATAAAATACTGGATAATATATTGTAAAAATTATATTTTATCAAACAAATTGATTTCCCGTAGGAAGTTTAAAATTTTATGTCCATGGACATTTTTAAAAAGATCTTGCATCGATGATGCTGAATAAAACGTATCCCTTGTAGAGGCAGAGTCAATACAATTGCTTATAGTTGCATAAGTATACTGATATTGGTAAATGATTCGGAAATTATTCATTGCACTACAGTTTTTTTATGTTACAGTTACTTTTATTATATAAGCTACTTATAAATAATGTTACTGGATATAATTCTGATTAAGTTTTGTGGCAGTTCTTAACTTGAGAAAACTTGTAAAGTTTCTGTACTTAAAATATTGTTTATTGTACTTTGCAAACAGTATTGGACATATCCTCAGGTGAGCGTTAAGGCCCATGGGCCTCTTGTTGTAAAATAACTTTTTTCCAACAATTGACTTTTTAATGGAATTGGTTTTTTATTGTTAATTGTGAATGTAAATGAAAACTTTTATAGCTTTTACAGTGTTTACTCGTAATAAGTATATGTGATTGTTAAAAATAGTGCACTTAAAAAAACATGGGCTTTACTGCTAAATTAAATTTGTTAATAGATAGCCCTTTAAAATTTTTCCAAAGTGAGGGCTTCTGAGGTTTGCTTAAAATTAAGCTGAGTTAGTTGACTATCACTCTATATATTCGACATTAGAATTTGAGCCCCACAATACACATCCTATGAACCTTGTAAACATTGTCATGTACTTTAAGCCAGATTGACACAATTTTCAAACTGCTGTACATCTTTACCCACTGTTTTTAATGTCGCTGAATGTACATGTAGATATTATATTTTATTATCTCAATCATTTCATTTTTCAACAATAACTTTTAAAAATAAAAGTATTGAATTATTGCATAAAGAAAATACTTGTAGCTGATGTTGGTTTTCCCTGTTATATAAACCTTGAAAGAAATAAACCACTTTCATGCTTGAAAAGATACTTTCTATTCATTTTAACCAGTTCTTTTTTTTTTTTTTTTAAAATCTGATTGTATGCAACAACGTTTAAATATCTTCACATATAAAAATCAAATTTAAAAAAAAAAAAACAAAATAAAAAGTTCTTAATATATGTAGTCGGATGTGCTTTAACAGAGCCATGACGTTATGTTCTACAAATTAAAAGTAATATTTTATCTTTACCCACAAGAAATTTCTATAAACCCCAAAGATGAGCGTTACTGATATATTTATACCAAAAGGATGTAACTCTTCTTACCTGATCATCAGATAAATCATTCCATCCAAGTAAATCCATTACACAAGTGTTATTTATTAAATATTTCACGTAATTCCGAATGAAAGAATGCAAAGAAGACACCTTAAAATTTGAAAAACTGCACTGCGCATGTACGAACTAATGGGTAATATTACAGTACTGTACCTACTACCCCTGATGAAGATCGTTGGGGCTCTAACAGTCTTTTGTTCATCTCAACAAATCGCTCAGATGCAAGCGCGTTCTCTTCGTTACTTTATCCTCCATTCTCTCCTTTTACCCAGAAAGTGGCACAATAAAATTTAGCAATTTTATAATAATTATTATTATTACTATTATTATTATTATTATGTTTATTTTTTTCAAATACGCTATGTTTCCCAATAAATAAAAGCAGTCGTCAACTAAATCTTTTTTTGGAAAAATGGTTCATCCACTATGCAAGCTTATCGGAAACCATAGGATACTATTTTTTATCTTGTATGGTATGTATTCTATTAACTTTTCTTATTTGCAAAGTATTCAAAATATTGTAAAATTATCCAAGAACGGGGTTATTATGACAATATTAAACAAAAAATATTTTTTGTTCACGGACTAAAGTCTTGAACCTTAGCAGTCATTAAGCATTAGCATTAAGATGATAAAACGTCATTTAATCTATTCATTTAAAACATTTTAAAAATTTAACTGGCAGGTTTAACATGTTTAACACAAAAATGTGTGAAAAGTAGTTAAATGTTGTACTCTAGTAAGATAAGACTGAGATTTTTTGTTATGATTCAAATTAAATTGAAACCTAGAAGGAATGTCATAGATAACCTTGATACATAATAGTTTGCTTTAAAAGTTGTTAACAGTTCTGAAACATACGCTTGACCCAATTTTACGGCAACCATTCAGAAACAAGCGCAATTGGGCTATTATAAATTGCATAACACTGTGTAATCTAAACTTGCACAACGTAAGTTATGTTAAAAATGATTATACGTGAACAATATCTACCCAAGATCACTAAAAAGACATTGAGAACACCTACAAAAAAGGTTATTTGGGACAGTTAAAAATTCAAAAATTTTCTGAAAATTTGCACACGCATTTCGTAGAATATGCTTTGTTGAATACATATGTTTGGGTTTTTGTTTTTTCAGTAGAGTGCATTAACTCTTCCTCACTTTTAACAATCATTTCCTATTTCAAAATATCCCAGCAAGGTAATTATTTTCATGGTTGTTATTAGTACAATGATTAGATGTAATAAAAACAAATTTTATTCTTATGGTTTTAATCGAAATTTAAAATAAAAGACGTGCAATTAAGTGAAATACATAGCATTTAAATAATAAAAGCTCAAGGTTTTATAGCAGACTGCGCAAAAAGTGTCTTCTATTTTGTCGAGAGTTTACCACAAAAGTCCACATTTCATAAAATCTCTGAAATACGATTCTTTCAAAAACTACACAGAAGTTGATTTATATTCTACAAAATGAAAAACATGCTAGGGTTTTTGTTTTTGAGATATGGGAAGGATTATCTCCGCTACCCCTTATTTTTTCAATTGCTTTTAAAAATTCAAACCAACAAAATGACATTTCGAAACAATTATTCGAGTTTCAAAGTTTGTTAAACTTGATAAAAATTAGTTTTTCATATTTCAAAAACCAAACATTTCATATAAATGTTTGATAATTAAGTTTTTAATGTCGTTTTACCCCTTTAAGAACAAATTATGATTTCCAAAATTTGTCTCAACCGTTTTCCGTTTTGAAATTCTATTTTTTTGACACAAAACAATTTTCCTGAAAGATCAGTATTTCAATTCAATGCAAGATTGTTATGAATGAAATCGACCTATTTTGAAAATTTAAAAAATATTGATCCTGTATGCTTATACACATATCATCAATGAAATTTGTCCACTGTCAGTTAAACAGTAAAACCGTGTGTGCATCTAGTACCGGGCGGTGTGATCAGAGGTAAACCATATGCCTATTTTTTCTTTATTTATTCCAAAAAATGATATGACCTGTTAAAGATAATGTCCAATTTATTGAAGATTATTTCCAACATGCATGCATTTATTTTATGAAAAACCCATAGACTCATAAAATTATCTTATCCTGTGTATTGAGCAAAAGATCCTGTAGCATCACCAGTTTATTTGCTAAACGTATTCATAAATTAAGAATATTTTCACGATCTTAAATGATTAAAATTAAATAAAATAACACTCAATAATGAATAAAAATAGAAAATATTTAAATAATAGTATATCAACTATAGACTTGACGGGGGGTTGTAATTTTTTATTCATTTATTATTACAGATCGGTTGTTTTGTTCTGTTGAATAGGGTTGCTTCCTTGGTGTCGGCGCTTACCCTTAATCCATATGCAACTAGTTTTTTCAGTAAATACTTTTTAACCGGAAAAATCTATTGGTCTTTCAAGTCTAAAACCTTCTTCTGTAATTTTTTATTTCTATCATCTGCATTGTGTAATAGATTGTATTCCTTTTTACATATAATCTTTTTTTTTCTTATTTCCTTGCATCATATACCCTGAAATTTTTACAAATAAAATGAAAAATTATTGTGGTATCTGATCGCCCTGTCTACAGTTGCGATTTATAGGGTAGAACTTTGATGCTACACAATATCGTGAAACGCATTTTTAAAAATATATAGTATTTCTTATACCTCACGGGAAATTTTTAAACTATTACTGGCCAATTTCTAATCACGTGGTATTAATAAATTCACAAGTTAAGAAGCAGCGGTCACCATTGCCATTGGATATTGCAATGTTCACCGCCAGGCAAGAAAACTTACGTATGACCATCACGAAAAGTACCGAGTAACCCTATTTGATATTATGTAAGCTATAGACCAGTAACTTCTACAGTTCTTTACCAGTCCTTTAAAAACGAATAAAAGGTAGAAGAAAACGCCTTTCGTTCGGTATAATAAACAAAATAGTGCATTGGATGAGGGAAATTAGGGAGGATTTTTTACCCTTGGAACCTAATGTTCCCCTGAGAAGACAATCATCCATACTTCCCTAAACTAAGGCCTCTATTTTTATAATTTCAAGAGATTTTACAAAATTCATAATATATCGTCTTCACAGATTTGTTTAACCAGAACCATAAAACCATCAACGTTCTATTTAAATCACATAATTTCCTGTGAATTTTTTTTAATTTATTGTCAAATTTAGACTCTAAAGAGTTCGGTTTTGTATGAGTTTTTTGTTGAAATACTGAATAATGTCTTTAACACCGTCTAAAGTGCAGCTACTTACATTTGTCGACTTCTATTATCATGTTCGTCCGCCATTTTGTCAATGGAGCAAACCCCGACAACGAACTTTTCCTGGTGACATTTTAATGCACACTTGGGTTGCTTGTTTTTTTAGTTGCTGTTGCTTTATGTCCACGGCCCCGGCATTCTTAGGCAATCCAGATTGTTAAACAGCAACAAGACCACACATTTAAAAAATGTTTTCGAGCACGCATTTAGAAAATGTGCGACGCCTATAAACTGAAACCAGAAGTTCGGATAAACAGATGACGACTTTAAATCTGGAGAGGTCGAATTTTAAGAATGGTATACTGAACAAATATAAAGTGTCTTAGAACAATATTTAGAAATAGATCAAATATGTGTAACCTTAAAGCGTTCAATTCTGAAACTACTTAACAGACAGAACGAATTCTGATTAATATGTAATATTTGATAAAAAAAATTGATTAGTAAAATATTATAAATTAAACACAGTTAAATTCTCCTAGTTTACAGCAATGTAAAAGGATTTTGACTTTTAACCAGCTGTACTTCTTTCAGAAAAAAATGCTACCATTCTTATATATATATATATATATATATATATATATATATATATATATATATATATATATATATATATATATATATATATATATATATATCAGTGATTGCATTGGTAGAGTGCTTAATTACTCAACATATTAAATTTTAAGGGATATGGTTTGTTCTTTGTCTTTGTTTGACAGAGATATTAAAATATACAATTTACCGTAATCGTTCTATAACTTAGCGCCAATCACTAGGCGTTAAGACATTTAAGTTGTGGAAAAGATTGAATCCTTTAAAAAGATATAACAGTGCACAGCAAAATGTAAAAGATAGTTTAAACAATAAAAACCTATAATGTAAATATTTCATGACCTTAACAGCATTTTAAAATGGTAATGGGTTGTCGTATCTAAGTGGTTTAATGTACTTACAGATTAATGTCTCTCACCACCTAGGATTAAATCTCACAAGTGTGAGAAAACTTTTGAGTTCAATTGCTGAACAGCTGTTGTTATCTTTAAAGCATGAAACGCTTTAATTTCACCAAATTATACAAGGGAGACAATTTAATTCATAACAATGAAATGAGTATTGCTTACTTATTACTACCATGTTCATACATGAAAACAGCTTGGCATATCACATTTGACATCTGCCGTATTATCAATGACAGTGTGATATGTATGTTGTCTTCCTCATGCTTCGAAATTACTTTGACAATTGTGACAGTGCACACAGGGGGAATTTTGGATAGTTTCTGTAACAGGATATTTGTTATCAACTGTGCACATATACCTTCCTGTATGCATCCTTAGAAAGTTGCAATTTTATCTTGTGTAGTTGAAAACAATTGACGAAAGTGCATTGTTTTGTAGGTTGTCTTAGCACTGAAACTGGGTGTTTACATGAAAGATTTGTAATGAGATGGGATTTACGGCAGTATTCATATATAAACTATGCATACATACAGCACGAAGGTGAATTAATGGTTACTATAGGTTCACCGAATACAATTATCATAGAAGATCGATATAATAAGATAGTTCACCTGCAAGTTGCAGAAACATGGCTAATCAAGATGACTTATAACAATATCACCTTTAGAGAGAAAGGAACATACACATGTACAGTTGGATTCAAAAATGGGAGGAATGACGTTAAAATCAATAAAGCGATAACTATTATAGGCATGTTTATATAACATAATTATTCTTAAAATTACTTTGAACTAAATAACTAAAAAACAATCGAATTTCTTTTGTTTTAGTAATTGTTCATTAGTTTTAGATTGAAATGGTGTAGTTATTTTTATTACATTTAAATTGAACCTTAGGTGTTAATTTTGAAGCAATTTGGCAGAAATTGCAAATAAAATTCTGCCAATGGTCAATCGCCACAGCAGTCAAGAACAATAATTGCAAACTACAGATTTGAAACGGCCATTCAAAAGAAGAGAAACGCTTATAAGGAATGTCTGGACCATTTAAGACACTAGAATAAATAATGGAAATTATTGTTTATGCAATATTTTAAAAGGAAGGCTTTTTTCTTTGTCATTGTATGTATTACAAATGGGAAATAAGTTTTTTATTTGGCTGTAATTTTCACATGAAAAATTTGTGGCATGTCTGTAAGAACAAAATTTAAAGCAAATATGAATTTTTAATCAGAATCAAATACTATATAATTGTGAAACTTTAGATTCATAAATTTTTAACTGTTTGGCTTATGTTTTTTATTTATCCAACTTTTCGGTCTTAGTGTAACTGGTGAGGAATGAATTTCCGAAATGTGCACAACTGGCACAGCAAAATTTAACTGGCATTTGTGTTTTATATTTTATTTTTACAGATTTAAACGATATCATTTTTCTGAATTCAACTGTTGATAACGGATGCACCCTTGTTAGCTGTTTTCAAAGTATAATGTAACATTGCTAGTAAGTTAACAGCTTATAATTTATAAAGTTGAAAACCAAAAAATTCTTTGTTGATTATGTAAATTTTCATAGAAGTAATAAATGGAAATGACCGTTGTCTTTGTTTGTTACCAAACATATTTGTTATTTTTAACAATTTATGAACCAAATACTGTATAAGTATTTAAACAATTGCCGTTTTTCCAACAAATTCTCGATTTACAAAATATTAAATTGGAACATATAACTCCTCCTGGTGAATAAGAATCGTGCTAACAATGATTGCGGTTGAAATTTAGAAAATACATCACTCATGCCATTGGTGTAAGACCAATGCAAATCTTAATACTTAGCACTCTGAGTTGATAAACTCGACATGAGCTATTGCAATTGTTTCTCGATTCTGTCTGTCATGAATCGTTCATCATACTTTAATATATAATATTTGAATCATCTTTTCCAAAAACTACTGGAACAAATGTGATAAAATTTGATAAAAATATGCATTGTGCCAGATAAAACGTTTTTAACTCTCTTTATGCCCCTTTAGATTCAAAATCGTCTCCTCTGATTATACAGAAGATATACCTTATAAATGGGGAATCAAAAAAAAAAAAAACTGAAAGAGGATAATTGTTAGAAATCTCGTAAATTTGGTAATTAGTCCCCTACCGGCGAAAGCCGAAGGAGACTATAGGTTTGCACTCTGTCTGTCCGTTCGTCTGTCCGTCCGTCCGTCTGTTACGCCTCATTTTTCCACAATTTTTTTCTAAATGCTTTTAGATAATGAACTGATTTTTGGTATATGAGGCTACCATGATGAGTTACAGATCAAATTATCAAGAGTTATGGCCCTTTGAGCTTTGAGAATTCACTGAAATTTCAGTTTTCCGCACTTTCTTTCTAAATGCTTTCAGATAATGACTGATTTTTGGTAAATGAGTAAACCATGATGAGTTACAGATCAAGTTAGCGTTTCATTTTTGGTCCGCATATTTTTACATGAGTTATGGCCCTTTGAACTTTGAAAATTCACAGAAATTTTAGTTTTTTGCACTTTTTTCTACATGCTTGCAGATAATGAATTGTTTTTTTTTGGTATATGAGTCTACATGATGAGTTACAGATCAAGTTTTCGTTTTCGTTTCTGTCCGCTTATTAGGGCCCCCTCCACAGTCGATCGCTCTATAGTCTGTCCATGCGTTCGTCCATCCGTCCATAACAGAATCAATTTCCCGCAAGTATGTGAGTCAAGTATGATCACTTACAAGTCAAGTTTACGTTTCATTCCGCTCCGCCAATTTTTGACCAAGCTAGACCCTTGGACTTTGAAAATTTCCTGTTGACTGTACATTTCACCTAAAGATCTTTGAAAATACAAAAGATATACCTTAGTTATATCATGTATAATATTCTTACTTATTATTTTATATCCGATTTGCACAAATTGTAAACTTGGGTTTACAATTGGGGACGTGGAAGGGTTTTTATATAGGGGAAATAACAAAATTTATAATGAATCTGAAAATGTATATACTTTTTGTACAGGCTTTTTTAGAAACTGTAGGTAATGATACATAAGTTATCAGTTACAAGGTCATGGTTTTTAAGATCAAGGCCATAGGTGCATTAGAAGACTAACATAGTTAATTATCTTGAACTCTGCAAGAATTTTGTATAGACAAGTATTATTAAAATATTGTGAATATTTATATCTGGATAATTTTTGTAAATCATTCAAGTTCTTAGGTTTAAAGTTTAAGATCATAGGTTCTTAGGAAATTTGTGAATGGTCTGCAGAACTACAATTTTGTATAAGCATATATGTTCCTATTCTTATGTTTTTTTTTTTTTTTTTTTTTTTTTTTTTGTTTGTTTTTTTTTTTTTTTTTAATTTATTAATTTTTTTTTTGTTATATCATATATATCAAGTCTTAGGTTAAAGGGTTAAGGTCAAAGCTTCTAAAGAATGAATTATTTTGAAAACTGTAAACTTTTGTAGATGCATGTATATTAGAATATTGTAGTTAATAACACCAAGATCATTATGATATATGATTTAAAGTTTAAAGGTCAAGGGCAAAACTGCATTAGAAACTGATATTGTGTTTTATTTGAAAAACTATCAACTTTTAAAAAGTTTTTTTTTTTGATCTATTGACAAATTTTAGCAAATTTTTCATTAAATGTATTGCCATGTCCGCATTTCAATTCAAATGGCTACCATTTGAGCAAATTTGAAACTAAATGTTCCGAGAATTTAATCCATAGACTATTTAAGAAATATATGTTGTGGTTTATTTGTCCAATGACAAGATTTTTTAAGTTTTACACTATTCCCCCCCCCTTATGTTTTCCGTAATACATAAGTCCTTCATTTCTTCAAATTTCATTCTGAAAGCCTTAACCAATATGACTTATTTGTATCACATTTGCTCCAGTAGTTTCGAAAGGGCAGACTAAAATGTTAGAAACGCATGACGCGTGTGACGTATGGCAGGCAATGAATATTGAAAAATAATTTAGCTAAAATTAAATATCAGTTTTTTAGTAATCAAAGATTTTGGCATTCAATTTTCAACACTGAAAATTATTTGAACTAATTAAAAAAATCAACGTCGTTGATTTTCATTTGTGGTTTTAAACCTTGACTTCATGTAGTTTTAAAGTTTAAAAATTTTAAGTGATGTTATTATAAGTTATATTGTAAAATGTAATCCGTTTCTCTGTTTCTCCATAAGCTGTTTTTATGAATACAAGTAAATTTCATTATAGACAAAACTAAATCTGTGTACGTCAATATCCTATTTATAATTGTTTAAAATTGAAAATTGTAAATATAGTTGTAAAAAATAATAAGTATTAGGATAAGGATAAAGACTCTGTATGACTGAAAAATATGGTAAACAAAATTAATTTTACAGAAAAAACAAATGTATCGCAAATTGTACTTATAATTTCAGGGACCTGAGGGAACGGAAACCAAAAACAATACATGTTTATCAGAGATGGATAATGGGATATTTTCTTGTTGTTTGTTGGATCAAATGGTTTGCCAAAATGAAGATTGCAAGTACATTAACGTCAGCGTGGAGTATCATACCTATGGAAATGTTGTTGGGTAAGCAATATTGTTATTGACCAAAATTTTTTGTTATTATTTTGCTACTAATTGTATGAATTTTTTTGTTTTAGTTAATCAAAATACAAACGCCCATGTAATCTTATTCATTATGATGATAAAAAATAAAGATCAGTAAGTATATTGAATCTCTATCTAAGCATTAAATGTATGTTCCTTGCAATATCAAGATTATATATGTTCACTGTTTGATGTTTTTAAAACTAATAAAAAAAACTAGTTTTATGTTTACCATAACTGTTTATTTTCATTAGAAAATTACTCTACTAACCAAAACAGAACGTTCGTAAAATGGAGAATTACTGTTTAAATTTAAAATACAACAAACTACCAAATTTAGCTGTTTTACACAAATATAAAATAAAATTGATATTTTATAGAGAAACGGAAAGTACATCACCTTCTGTTACTATGAATGGGAAAAGGGATTATCATTATACTGATGTAACCATTGTTATCACTGTGTTGGTCGTTGTAATAATTGTGGTAATTTTTCTAGGGGCGATCATCCTAAACAGAAAACAGATTTGTAAAAAATCAAAAAGAGGTATAAATAAATCTAAAAGCTAAAATGAAACAGAAACAAAACATATGTAATTTACACAATAACGTATTGTACATGTTGATATAATCTATTTAATATGATTTAATTGTAAGTAACAAAATGCTCGTTTAACTTTGGAAATTCATTCCTCGTCAGTGGCTGAAAAAAGTTTATAAATACAAAGCTTATTCAAACATTTAAAAATTAATTATTACAAAATTTCAAATTTATATGAAACTAGACCCAGCATAATAACATAATACCATAATTTTTTGTAATGCTTTTGTCTGACTTGGTCACTCTTTTTTTTTTTTACTGAAAAATATTATTGTCATGATTATATGATAAAATTAATATTTTCATAATAAAAATTCATATAAATCAAACCTTCTTTGTGCTTTGTTATAGATTGTTTATTTGTTATTAATTTCATTGCTGTCTTTTGCAACACATTAACATTAACATTTTAAACATAGCATATACATTGCAATAAGAGAAAACAATATTAGACAAAAACACAAATACTCCGTAATCATCCCTTTATATTTCAGGAGTTTAGAAACCCACAGGTGAAAATGGACGTATGCTGTCTGAATGTACAGTATGAAAATAATCTTATTTGTTGTAAAAAGAAGCTGAAAGCTTTAGGGATTCTACCACTTAACTTTCTACAACCACACCATTGGCCATTTGTTTATGTTAATCTAAGTTCAGAGTTTTACTCAGTAACTGGTCTAAATTTATAATACAACTACCAGTTGAATTTTGATGTGCCAGATGTGCAAATTTCGGACATTCATTCCTCATCAGTTACACTAAGACCGAAAAGTTTGATACATAAAAAATATATGCCAAACAGTTGAAAATAATGAAAACGACTGAAAATTTTGTTAAATGGTACATTTTCTGACAGCACAAAGTACTGCCTACTGAGTTATTGATACCCTTGGGGAGTTTTACTCCACCAGCAGTGGTACCCGCTAGTGGGCAGTAAATATAAAATATAAATACCTGTTAAATCCTGATGTGCACATTTCGGAAATTTATTCCTCATCAGTGACACTAAGACCGAAAAGTTTGATACATAAAAAATATAAGCCAAACAGTTGAAAATAATGAATCTAAAGTTTTGAATTATATAAATCCAAATTCAACCCAGGAATGCTGTGCATGAGGTAACAAACCTTAGTTTTAAATTGATTTCAAATTTTAGACGACTGAAAAGTTTGCTAAATGGTACATTTTTTGACAGCACAAAGTACTGCTTACTGAGTTATTGATACCCTCGGGGAGTTTTACTCCACCAGCAGCGGTACCCGCTCAGTAAGTCTATAATACAAATACCAGTTAAATTTTGATGTGCCAGATGTGCACATTTCGGAAATTCATTCCTCATCAGTGACACCAAGACCGAAAAGTTTGATACATAAAAATATAAGCCAAAAGTTGAAAATAATAAATCAGACTTTTTAACAGTGAAAGTCATATTGCATAAAATTTTTATATAAAAGTTTTTAAAGTTAGCAAAGATAAGTTGTTATAAGCATATTCCGTGCAAAAACAAAAATACAACCACATGACTTTTCTCTGTTCTCAAGTCAATTTATTTATTTTAGCAAACCTAGATAAAAGAAATTAGGTCACCTGCTGTCTAGGTGCAGCTGTAACGAGTTATTGAAACTCAAATTTTATTCCAATTTTAAACTTGCTTTTTCTAATTTTTTTAAATTTAATTTTTAGTAAGAAAGATTTACTACCCTTTTTTGAAGGATACTTTAAGTAAATGTAAAAAAATGTTAAACTTTAAACACCATATCAACCGTTAAAACATCAATTAAAAAATTCATTTTTTTTAAGAATTGCGAAAATTTAACATATTATCTTATAAAAATGTTTCAATTTATTTCAGTTTGCACTATCTATTAATTAGAAGTCGAAAATCATTTTTTGTTTGGTTACTTTTTTTTTTTGGAGAGGATTTTTGTCATTGTGAAGTTTTTTAACTTCTACAATAGAGAGTGCTATCCTAACAATACAATTCACACACACACACACACACACACACACACACACATATATATATATATATATAGATATATATATATATATATATATTCCTTTCACAGACAGGGTTTTGTATATAAACACTTTGACATAAAGATACCAAAACATCATGGCATAAGCAAGATTTAACAATTGAACTGTTTTAAAATGATGTTAATTGTCAGTATGAAGGCAACAACTTTGCGCGTTACGCGCGTTAAATACATTAAAAAAAAAAAAAAAAATATCGATTTAAGAATAAAAAATCCCCATCTATAACACATGCACATCGGGGAAGACCAGTAAACGCAACAGCTGAATTTAAGACCGAGAATGACACATTTTTCATCCGCAATATTTTTGATGTGGAGTAACAACGGGGAGTTTTGGTTTGAAAAATTGAAGTCTTATCAGGTATTTTGATGGCATTTTCTCTATTTTTCATGAACATAATGTACTTTTAAGAATATGAGATATAAAATAAAAAAATTAATATCAACGATAAAAGTGTTGTTATTTGTGAACTTCATTCCAGTCGAAAATCAAGTGCACCTGATTGGCGCCCATGTCAATTATGGAGGCATTTGCAAAGAAGTTTGCACTAAAAGATTCTGGCTGAATGTAGGAAGTAAAATTTGTTGATCTGAAAATGGGGGAACATCTAGCAGAGGAATAATTTTCAATGGGAAAGCATGTGGGTTTTGAATCTGCGCCGGGATATGTGAGCGTAGACGGGAATTTACCTAGAGATTTTTCTGGAATGTCGACATTGTTAGGTAAACATTATTATTATTATACTCGGTATCGTTCAAATGTAGACAGCCAAGCAGTGAGAAATATACTTATTCTCCACGCCTGGTTCGGTGTCAATATCTCTCAAAAAATTAGAAATGATCGTTTTAACTTTAGCAAGGAGTTATGTAGTACTTAAACCGTGTATTATACTTTTGAGGAGTTCCTATTGTATCCCTAGTAAACTGATTAAAAGCATGTAGATGATTTTTCAGTTTGTCCGATCAACAAACACAGCATGTGAAACGGACAATTTTCACGGAAAGTGGCTTACATTCGCCAATCTAATTCCAATTGAAATTTACATCACTTGAAATTTACATCCAGTGAGACACACAATTAATTGACATGATGTACCTTTAAACACTGCCTAAAAATAGTAGATACAGCAGCTTTGCAAGGTAGGAAGAAATTTTTAATAAATTTATGATTTGATTGTTTGGACAGACGAGTTCTTGTCTGTTCTTTAAAAAACACCATTTGATTGTTTGAACCCCGTCCTTCACAATGCAAATATTACGGTGAATATCAGCTAGGTGCCTAAATATTAAAAAACATTGATTAATTTATTTGATTTCATTTTGTGCATTTTAACCATTGAACGTTCTTGTAAAAGTTCGTAAAATGTGTTTTTGTCGTTCATTGTTTATCATGAACGCAACGACTCTCAAGCTTGCAGCTTTTCACAAGGCAATATAAGTTAATAAATTCAATCTTGTTTGCATTAACAAAATTTGCAATACAGATAGTAATATTTACAGCAAGTACAGTACAGCTCAGGTGGATTCGTGAATTTCCATCCGCCGCGGTGGACAAGGTTTCCGATTAGAGGGGATTAAATTTCCATCGCGGTCCACCGTGACCCACTGCGGTTCACCGCAAATGAAGAAAAAAGGGATTAGGAATATTTCTGCCGCGGTGGACAGTAAAATTGTTCATCGACAGAAAAAAAATCTCCACCGCGATGATTATTGAAAATAAATGCATTTAATCCTTAATGTGTACTCAGAGGCATAAATAACTTGACCATACGACGAATGTTTACATGGATGAATGATTTTGTTGTTGATCAATTTTGTCCGTGATTATATAATAATGAAAGCACAAGACTTGGGAGATTAAAGAATTCTGTGACAATTTAAAAAAACGGAATTTTAAAAAAGAATTTTCCACGTAATTTTTTAAAATAGTTGAAGCACGAGATTATTTTTAAAAATATAATTTACCTGAAATTGTTAGTCAAATGTGTATCAAAATCTAATCCATAAATATAAATAAATCCCGGTTTTAAGAAGAACTGTATCGTAGATTTACTAATTCCAAAAAAAAACACATTTGAAGTGAAACAACATCTTCACTGATTATTTTTAGTATATATAACTTTACAATAAGTTTTGACTTCAAGCAAAATACAACCACAACTTCAATGCACATGCCTTTACCAGTTAACCTTTACAAATGTTTTGACAGCAAGGACAGCTATAAATAAAATGGTTATCATTTTCACGAGACCCGAGAATCTGTCCCGTTATTTTTTCTTTCTTTCATTTTTTAATTATAATTTATTTATTAATTTATTTTATTATTATTTTTTGGTGAGACATAAAACCCGTCCGGGAAAACCATTTCCTCTCTTCAATAATTTTGGACTCGGAAGGTATGAAGTGTACAGTGATACAGTGGACAGTGATTACGATCAAATGTTACCGACAAACTAATTTACTAATTAATAGTGATGAGATCGGGAACAGAAACGCTTATTAGTAGGATCTTTTTTTTAATCACCTGTAATATGCTTATCATCACACCTTGAAAGGTTTTCACGTGTTCGTGTTCAAATCATGTCTGCAGTCGTGACCAGGTTGAAACGGAACAAGTAGTACTTTATACACGGATAATTTATAAAATAAAACTTATTGTTTGGGATGCGAGAAGTACTTCGTTTTAAAAAACCGTTTACACCATCCTATTTTTAGATCGCTGCGAACCGACACGAGATCACGTGTCTGTAACATTTTCTACCCATCTATCTTAATTATTTTCAGTGAAGAGTTTGAATATATAACAAATACCTGCTAAATTTTGATGTTCCAGATGTGCACATTTCGGAAAATCATTCCTCATCAGTGACACTAGGGGCCGAAAAAGTTGATAGATTAAAAAACATACCCCAAACAGTTGCAAATTAATGAATCTAAAGTTCAAAAAATATGTGAATCCAAATCCAGCTAAGAAATGTTTTGCAGGAGGAAGCAGACCTTAGTTTTAAATAAATTTCAAAAATTAAGACGACTTGAAAAATTTTGCTAAATGGTATATTTTCTGACAGCACAAAATACTGCCTACTGAGTTATGGATACCCTCGGGGAGATTTACTCCACCAGCAGCGGTACCCGCTCAGGGGTAGTAAATATATAACAAATACCTGCTAAATTTTGATGTGCCAGATGTGCACATTTCGGAAAATCATTCCTCATCAGTGATACTAGGGGCCGAAAAAGTTGATAGATTAAAAAACATACCCCAAACAGTTGCAAATTAATGAATCTAAAGTTCCAAAAATATGTGAATCCAAATCCAGCTAAGGAATGTTTTGCGGGAGGATGCAGACCTCAGTTTTAAATAAATTTCAAAAATAAAGACGACTTGAAAAATGTTGCTAAATGGTGTATTTTCTGACAGCACAAAGTACTGCCTACTGAGTTATGGATACCCTCGGGGAGATTTACTCCACCAGCAGCGGTACCCGCTCAGGGGTAGTAAATATATAACAAATACCTGCTAAATTTTGATGTGCCGGATGTGCACATTTCGGAAAATCATTCCTCATCAGTGACACTAGGGGCCGAAAAAGTTGATAGATTAAAAAACATACTCCAAACAGTTGCAAATTAATGAATCTAAAGTTCCAAAAATATGTGAATCCAAATCCAGCTAAGGAATGTTTTGCAGGAGGAAGCAGACCTTAGTTTTAAATAAATTTCAAAAATCAAGACGACTTGAAAAATTTTGCTTTTTTTAAGAAAAAATAAAATGTAGAAATTTTCAATGAACAAAAACTAAAAAACGCCAATTATTCAGAATATACACGTACGACAAAACTTGGCTATTTACTGTTAAAGAGAGAGAGAGAGAGAGAGGCCAATTACAAGGATGGTTTAGTTCCCCTTTCTCTTTTATAAGAGGTAGTTTTGCTGTCTCATCACTTGACTAAGTTTTCAGGTCAAGCTTGTTGTTACCTGTCTACGTGACTCGGAATTGACATGAAGTTTCCAGATTAAAATTGATGCGGTTTTAGAAGCCTTGGATTTATTTCTTGAATTTGTATTTTAACAGATAAAAAAAACAAAGCTGTTTTAATTTGATGTTTTATTTATATATATTACTGTATAATACTCTATTAAACGGCATTAAAAAACTAAGTAAAAAATAAACAAGCATCGATATTTTCTCCTAAGTGAATCCTAAAACAACTACTTATAAAGATCCGAAAATGGTTTGCAAATCTCGTTACACATATTTAATCCTCAAAACTGATGGTCGCGGTGGACGATCCGGTGGACTAATCATACTATAAGATGTCCACCGGCAAAACCGTCCACCGCGAATTGCGGTTGACAGAAAATTTCAACCGGCATCCACAGCGGATTTTACTGCTGCGGATTAAAAAACACCGCGGAGGGTGGAAATTCACTTATCCACTTAAGCTGTACTGTAAATAAGGTGTCAACCAAATTTATAACCTATGTAAATATATTAGTAATCATTTATATTTTTTATGTTAATTATAGAAGTTCGCGTGTTTAACATTACTGGTAAGCTCTCAAAGTTTTTACAATGTTTTTGGAATTGCAATTAAACATAGACTGGTATGTTGTCATAAGATATGTACATAAAATGTAATGTTTTCTCAAATTTAACGTTTTTACAGGTTGCACAAATTGTCTTAACTCATTTTGTTATTATATTTCAATAAAGATCAAGTTCAAAAGTTTATTGTTGTGGATTTTAATCTGGTATGCCCAGCAAAAAATTACTTTTCAACATTTGAAATGCTTAAATGTATCATTTGACATGAATATGCATTTAAGACAATAAAAGCTGTTTGACATAACTGCAAAAGATAAACTCTAATTTCGAAATATTTGGCTAGACAAAACGGTTTTAGAAATTTGGTTAAAACTTGACGTAAAAGGTAAGCTTGGCTTCAGTATTGATCAAATGAAGTATTTTGAAATATTTTGACAGGGCCGTGTATATTGGTTGTTGAAATTTTAGGTTTCAATTAAACAAAATAATATGTTATGTGTTGTGTTAATATTGAACTTGGGGAACAGTGCAATGCATTTCATATTTTATTAATATTCACCATTACTGACAACTGACAACTTTTCTGTAGAAAAGGAATTAGGTTGAGTAAGATTGTCTCTTGATAGGGATTTTTAAGGGTTTAAAAAATTTCGTCTTATTTTTTCTTTGCTATATATAATGCATGTAATATATAAAAGTACCTGAAATTGTTTTATAGTTAATGTTACACAAAAATTTAATTAACGATATGTATGTTGGTGAACAAAAAATACAATTTCCTTTTTATAATTGAGTTTTTTTAATACTTTCGTTTATTGTGAATGTATATAAAAATAGAAAACAAAGATAGATTCGATATTTGCCGGTTTATCTTTCTTATGACACAATCAATAAGTTTGTACAAGGAAAACATTGTGAATATAAGAAATAACTTTATTTCTTTCCAGGACATCAAGTAATAAACCAGATTTTAAAGCTTCGCGGAGAAAAAGAAATTAATTATTGACCATTATTATTTTAAATTTCTATAGTTATTTTGTATTAAAAAATTATAATGAAACAAGAAGAAATTTTGCAAATTACAAATTTAACCTTATGAATTTGATTTATACAAAACTGTAGAAAAAGAAATATTCTTGTGAATTCTAAGGGGTGAATAAGTTCATATTAACTAACAATTAAAAAAGGGTTATCTATCTCTAGTTCAAATTTGCTAGGTTTTGTGTAAAAATTAAAATTGTTTTTTATTGTGTTTATAATTCATTCTCTGTATGGTCCAAGTTATGTAGTAGTTTGTTAATATTTATCATAATGAGATTCTAATTTATTGTTTCTATATTATTCATACATGGCAGGAAATATCATTTATTTGTTATAAAACAAATTCATAATTTCTCTTGAAATAAAAAAAATATATTCGTAAGATGTTTTTAACTTGATATGTTATTTTTTGGGTTGTGTAAATAACTGTACTAACGGAGACATATAAGAGTGGTAAAATGGGATAACATGACCCAGTCAGAATCTTTCACTCTTGTTGAGGTGGACAGCTAACAAAAGACATTCAGCAAGTTACTGACAATTTTTTTCTAGCTAGGATTTGTTAGAATGGGATTAAAACCTAGGTTATAAGAGTTGTGTGTGTGGTGTAATGACCATAATTTTGACATTTATTAAGATGTAAACAGAGTTAAGATTGAAGGCGATATTTCTTTTCTATTAAACGGCCTACAGTGGCTGAGTGATTGAGGCTTTAGCTTTCAAACTATATATGCCTCAGCTGTTAATTCTACCCCAATCAAACACTAGTGAGAATGTTTTTTCCAGCACTCGAAAATGTACCATAAATGCCCACTAGAATAATGCAAATCAGAAACACCGACTAAATGGACTTGACTTCGAGATTGTTAACATCTGTCTTGTAACTTGCTGATTTGAGCCAACACAACATCCAATCAATTAATCAAATGCTTAGCTCAGTAATAGTATTTAAAATATGTAGTTAGTTTGCAATATTTATCTCTGTCATTAGGGCCCAGTTTGCTTGCACTGACAAAAAAAGCGATTAAAATTAGCACAAGATCAAATACAAATCACAAACAAGCAAGTAACATATTTAAACGATATAAATACATTATTTAATATCGTTCTGTGATCATTAAAAAAACCGAAACTTAAAAACTTACTCAAAGGTTGTTGATTTGATAGAAAAAAAAAACAAATGACAAACATAATAAGAAAGGCAAATTTAGGAAGAAGAAACATGATAAATGGTATGAAATTTATAAACTTCAGAAAATATTTTATACATATTTATATCAACAATCTTTTTAGATCAATAGAAAATTTTAAACAGCAACATGAATACTGAAAAGAAAGACAACTTAATCAAAATCTTATAGTTGAGAATTCAATTATCTCCCTTTGACCAAAGGGAAACTAGCTCTAAAATTTAGTTTAAAGAAGTTCTTAGAAATAATTTAGTGTTGCTACTATTTGTGGCAACCATCCTATGGAATTAAAACACTTCGGGGGAGTATCTTCTAACAGTAAATGTAGTATATGTAAAATTATTATTTTTTTCAATCTACCTAGTGAACAGTGAGCAAAAATATCAACTTAGTTTTAGAATGAAAAACTTGTAAAAATTAAAAGAAAAATACATTGTACAAAAATCAGATCAAAAATCATAATAGTAAAGCATCTACTCCTAGCTAACATTCTTTATAAAGTAACAAGAGTCCGATGGTGCTTAACGATCACCTAAGGATTTGATTGTAAAATAGTTTGCAAAGTCCGCTATACAATGTATTAATTACAGAACATTCGAAGATTTTAAAGTTTAGGATTACCACAATACCAAATTAGAAACATCTAGTCAAAGATCATTTATAAGTAGTTAATACGCATTTATTAGTTGCTAATATGGATGTAGTTACTAGAGTACAACGAATACTTTCCAAATTATTAACCATTTCAGTCTGGTTATTTAGCTATGTCCTTGACCTTTGAATCCATGATCTTCAACCATATTTTAAAATGATCACCACATATCAATAGCTACAATAATCTAATATACATGCCAAATCAAAAAGATAAAAGTTTTTAAGTTAATAAACAAATTAAGCCGTCTTTTTGATCTATGAAAATATTACCTTCAGTCAAATGATCATCATATCAATACCTACAATAGTCTGATGTACATGCCTTTACAAAAAAGTCAATAGTTTTTGTGATAATTCACAATATAAGCCGTCTTATGCAGCCTTGAAAATGTAATGTATGTAATCTAGTATCTTTTTATTTATTGCAAATGATATAATTCTCTAACTGGGTTATTGTGATACTATTATCGCAGTGCCATAACCACAAGCCTACTTAAATTCCATATACTAAATTTCAGCGAGATAAATTTAGATATCATTTAGATACTCTTTATTACTTTCCTATATCATATAATAAGTTAATATGAGAGGATTACCAAACAGTGATCTAGAGTAAAGACTAAAGAATGCTATTAGTTCCGCACATCTAGTCGATTTTCACCTTTACTTTCAATATTGCGCCTGGGAGCGCCCCCCAGAGTGACATGTCTAGATATCACACGGCACTTTTTGTATTTCAATTAATTTGGAACTCATCTTCAATCCAAATGTGTGTCACATTTAATGATTTATTTAAGAAGTGGTACCAGAAATGTTTGGAGAAAAATTTATGGCTTTGAAGCGATTCAAACCCAAGGACCTTATGTTTACAAGGCGAAAAAATTACCACTGGACCACCGACATTTTCAGATTAGATTATTTCTTTAAATAAACATAACCCTTCTAATGTTATCAGATTTTTTATAATTCAAATGCACAATTTAAAAGTATAAATGTGTAAAATGAAAAAGCATTTGTAACAGGCAAGGCAAACTATAATTTAAAAAATAAAACTAAAAACAATATTTAAACAAACTAATATTAAGGCCGAACAAAATATGAATAGTACTCAGTTTGGTATTCTTGGTTTCACACACAAGGGATTCTTAGTAAATATTGTTTCAAGTTTTAAATTCATGGACATTGCGGATATTATCAATTGATTCCGTGGCACAATCCCACAGAACACATAAGAAACATGAAATGGGCAGAAAATACCTTAAATAGTTGGGTCAGAGTAAGGAGTGTAGTTAAACAGTTACGGGCAACCCAAAGTACCCCAGACAAAAAAAAACTAAGTTTGTTTCTGCCCTGTATTCATTTGAAATTATTCCTAAAACTAAAACACCGATTGTCCATGAATCACCGTTCGATCTTTCTGTCGTAAACAGATCTGCAGAAATGCCAGATGACGAGTAATTACAAATGACTGATGAAATAGAAACGCACACATATCAATTTAATTTCAGGGATGATTTTAGAAATTCTAAACTGAAATGTAAATTTTGACATTGCACATACTGAATTTGTTTATTTTGGTGTATTTTTTCAGGGACAAATATAGTTAGATAGTATTATAGGTCGCTGATTAATTTGATAAATTAACATATAACTGAAGACTGGGTCATTAATACAGGTAACACGTAGAGCAACTTCCATCTAATCCGATTTTCACAGACGTGACTGACGGCTCAAAAACAATGCGATATCCCTTACGTACACCCAACAGGTAGTAATGTATATCTTTATGTACTTCACAGGCGCTTGTTTCGATATTTTAAAAAAATAAAACCCCTGGACCCTTATATAAGACAAGGTGTTCAACTTTCGCTATCCTAATTTTTAACCTACCTTGGTTCGGTCGTTTTTTCTATTTATTGGTGGACAATAAAAATAATAAATGAATATCTCTCAAACCTACATTCATTGCTCTACAAAATGGTGCATATCGCAACTGCCGTCGTTGTCTCTAAACTATATAAAACGAGTAAAACGGAGACCGTCCCTGGTATCAATCGCCATTTCACACTTAGAATGGCAATCTTCATCCCGCGCTGAATGACGACAAACGTTCTGATTGGTCAATCTGTTCTACCTTAAAACAAATCCGGGAATCTTTACTTTCACTTTTGAAATATGGACCAATCAGAGAGTTCGTCGTGATTCAGCACGGGATGAAGATTGCAATTCTATGTGTGAAATGGCGATTGATACAAGGGACGGTCTCCGTTTTACTCGTTTTATATAGTTTAGAGACAACGACGGCAGTTGCGATATGCACCATTTTGTAGAGCAATGAATGTAGGTTTGAGAGATATTCATTTATTATTTTTATTGTCCACCAATAAATAGAAAAAAAACGACCGAACCAAGGTTGGTAAAAAATTAGGATAGCGAAAGTTGAACACCTTGTCTTATATAATGGTCCAGGGGTTTTATTTTTTTA
Source organism: Tegillarca granosa (assembly GCA_029721355.1). Lineage (NCBI taxonomy): Eukaryota > Metazoa > Mollusca > Bivalvia > Arcoida > Arcidae > Tegillarca > Tegillarca granosa. The sequence continues at coordinate 825,129 of JARBDR010000915.1, read as the reverse complement.
AAATATCGAAACAAGCGCCTGTGATGTACTTGTACTTTTTTAATCATGCGTCATCATTTCATCATTTATTTAATTCCTCTTAGAGAGATAAATTGTATGTAATCACATAATCATACAATTAATAACTTAATTAAATAGTTTTATGTACATCTTAACTAATAATACAAAGTGGAAAAAAGTGATATAAATGGAACACAAATAAAGTAACATAGTAATCCTTACTATAGCAGACGACACGGGAATTTCTTTAAATACAGTTGAATCACATTACTAAATGTATAAGTTTATTCACACACAAGTTTACTGACAGATGCACTTGAACAGTGCGGATTGTACACTGCTTGGACCAGGGCTCATAAAACATATAAGTGTAATACTTTATTGGACAATCGATAGAGAAGCAAGGGCATTTCAACTATCGTAAATTACATAATACGGTATTTTTTATATACTGGCACGGCGTTAAGTTATGTTATTAATAAATATACATGCGCAATATTTAGCCAAAACTACTTAAGAAATACGTAGAAATCTACACAATAAGCAAATTCATTTGGGACAGTGAAACAACTTAATAGGAATCACAGACCGGAAAATGGTAAATCCACTATGGAAGCTCATCGGATATCATTCAATATTATTTACTTTGTATGGTATGTATTCTATTAACTTTATATTTATTGCAATAATAATTCCCGAACTGGGATTTTATGTCAGTATTATACTTAAAGGATACAAAATAAATTTTGGTCAGGGACCAAAGGCTTGAATCTTAGGAATCATATGGATAATTAAACAAATTTATAAAGAGAAAATTCAGAATTTTTTTGAATGCAACATTTTTCAGAAAAATTCAATACCAAATATGAAATAAAAATGAAAAAAGGAAAAGTATCGTTGGTCGCCCATTTTGTAGCATTTTAAACATTTTCTAATGTCTATATCTCTTGTGATACTTACACTACAGTAACGAATTTATATTAAGTAAAAATATATAATATGTCTTTCTGATATATAACATTTTTTTAAAAACATGAACTGAACCGAAGTCATAAACATCCTGATGATTTTGTAAAACATTCTTTATTAAAATCTTTATGTGGCAAAAATTTATTATGGTATAATTTTTTTTGTTCTAAATATACAATAACAATATTTATGTATGAAGGGTAATTGGCATTTTAAATCTCTATACTGACAGTAACAAAAAAGTACATTTTCGTCATTATTATTTCAAATGCCTTTTGGGCGCTACATATGACGTGGTAACCAGTCCTCTCCATTCCTTAAGGTCTGTTTTCCTCGAGTCTAACCAACTCGCTAAGGTTCATGCCCCTTTACTCTATGGTGTTATCCTAACATCTCTTCTTTTGAGATGCATATGTTGCACAATAAAGAGTTGGCATTTGATAACGCTATCTAATTACAGCCCCTATCCCGCTAGAAGGCTACTACTTCTTGGTTGTTGTAAAAACTCGGTTGCTACCACACGATAAAAAGGCATCTTTAAACTTGCAAATTTTGCATTTGTTTATTAATTTATTTATTTATTTATTTATTTATTTCGAAACAATCAAACAAGAATAATTTAATATTTCTTTTTTTTAGTTTTGAATCTCAAACGTTTAATTTTTTTTATTTAATTTTAGTTAATTATCATTTTTAGGTCTTATTGGTAGATAATTAATTAAACAGAAATTACAAGAAATTTTAGCTGTAAAAGTTTTATCAGTTATCCGCTCTCTCTATGAATCGAACCCTGGACCCTCAAGGTACGAGTTCATAACCTCACCTATGTAGCTATGGAAGAGATGATGCTGATTATAAAATTATAAAATATGACCCTAACAATATGCAAATTAGATGACGTGACTGAAAGAAAACAAGTTGAACATTTTTCATTTATTTGTGTAAATTTTCCTTCATTTTTTAAAAAAATATTTCTTAGTTTCATAAAATTTTATTAATAATTTGCTCCAATCATCATTTTTATCTATATATAGAATTGTAATGCATTAGATAAATTATGTGTTGATAGGAATCCATTCCAAAATTACCTGTAATATACTACTATATTTAACATCAGTCAGCAAGATGGGATGGTGGTTGATGATCAACTCAAGTGTATTAATCAATTATGTTGATGACATGTTTTTCCAAGTTCTTGAAAATTATTATTATTTAAATGTAATAATCAGAGATGTTACCGATACAGAAGAAGCAGTATGTTAATTATACAAACAACTAGAGCATTAAATATTTGTTAATGATGTCATGAGAGAGAGAAAGAGAGAAAGATATGCGGTTCAGAAGAAACTGGAAATTTTTAAAAAGAGAGAGGGGGTCAGTAGAATTCAAAAAGTAAGCGGTAACTAAAACATTTGAGCAAGAGAGAGAGAAAGAGAGAATGTGTGTGTGTGTGTGTGTGTGTGTGTGTGTGTGTGTGTGTGTATCGAGACTGAATACATTAAGAGAGGGGGGGTCAGCGGAAACTGAATATTTGAGAGAGAGAGAGAGAGAAAAAAAAAGAGGGGGTAGCAGAAACTCAATACTAAAAAGATAAGAGAGAGAGAGAGGGGGTGGTTTTTTGGTTATGAATTTTCAAAGAGGGGGCAATAATTTCATGAAAATATGCCTTAAGCTGGAAGTTGCTGTAACGATGCGGGATTTGAGTGCCGGTTATTTTTCACGAAATGGCATTCGATCCATGCGCGTACGTATGTTTTTTTGTTTTCCTACATTTTAGAAGTAATTAAACCTTATTGTATTATAAGCGCGTTCGTGACCCAGATGCTTGCCAGAATACAATCGTGGTAGGAACAAAGCACACCATCCTTCAGCGAATGGGGCATTACAAGTTGCTTAATGTCTCAGTCTAATATTTGACCTCTACCGCATGGGTGATACAAAATAGAGTGTAATATTTTGTCATTTTAAATAGAAGGTAGATAATCCGCTTGCTTTTTATCGTCTGGTAATGAACCATTAATTTTATATTTGACCATGTTACGGAGGTCAGGATCGGGTTGTTGTGTACGTTGTTGTTATCTGCTCCTTTTGACTTCGGTAGTTGTAAGAATGTTAGTCACGGGATCTAACTCTATATATTGTTTTTCAGCGTTTAACAAACAACGTAGTCAGTATACTTGGCTTTTTGTCTGGTACGGTATCCAGAAAGCAGCTAGATCTAGCTTCAGGTAAACCGGGTACACAGACGGATCGTCAGTCTCCGGTTTTGTATTTGCATTTAAATTATACGGCCTGTGTTTACGCGCGTCTGCATTCGCATAGCATAGCAAGATAATCGTGGTTCTGCTTTGTACCGTCAATGAAAGCCAAATATTTGTGATCTTTATCGTCCGACTTTTTCTCTGCTAGCCGTAAGGCGACTCCACCCTAACTTTCCACGTGTTTGCGTCCTTAATCATCTCCTTGTCCTTATACGAAGCCAATAGCGTACCCCGAAGCATATGTATGCAGTGTGAGCTCTTTATTAAAACTCAGGGAATACTAGTATTGGAGGTGAAACCTGTTTCTGCTTTAGCGTATCATATGCGACCTGGCACATTTGCGTCCATTTAAACCTGACGTCCTTACCAGGTGAATGATAAAGCGCATTAACGATTTTAGCCATGTTTTTAATAAACCGTCTGTCATAAGTACACAACCCCAAAAACATTCTCACCTCTTTAGTATTAGACGGTGTAGAGAAATTCTTAACTGCGTTTGTTATCTTGATTCCTCCATTCGATATCACATGACGTAAATATTTCACTTCTTTACATGCAAATTAGCATTTTCACAGATTTGCTTGATGAAGTTTGTGAAAGACAGTCGACAAATGTTCAAAAAGTGTCTTGAAAGACACGCCAAGAACAGTAACAGTAGAACAGTAACACGCCATCAACATATGTAAGTGCGCATTTCAAATTGAGATCGCGTTAAATTTTGTTCTTGACCCTTTGAAACGTTTCCGGGGAATTTGCGAGACCAAAGCTGAGACGATTGAAATGATGAACAACCTGTATTGGGACAAATCCCGTCTTGTGTTTAGTCCAACCATTGTTGCATATCGAGTACACTAAAACATTTTCGAGAGCGATTCGCGAAGAATATAAATACTTCTTCGATGCGTGGTAATGGCAAAAAAGACCTTGTTAATAGTCGCGACATTGACTTGGCAAAAGTCGATGCGAAAACGTAATTTCCCTTGTTCTCCATTTAATTTAATTTTTTCAATCCTACTAGATTTTGATCTTGCTGTATCTCGAACAGATACTTCAATTAATGTTTTATTTTGCGGCGGTAATATTTTGACCTTTTAAGTAAATTCTTTCAAAATTTGAAGTGTGAATTTAAGAAATAATATTATGCCTCCTTGTAAAGTTAATTTTTATTTGAAAAGTCCACACAAACGCACACACACACTTACACACACACACACACACACACACACACACACACACACACATTATTTCAAAGTAAAAAGTCCAGATAATTTCATTAAATTGCCGAAACAGATTCCCTCCCTTAGGTACCTGTGATCATTGATTTATTTTTGTATGATAATCAAATTAAAACATACAGTCTGATAAATATTTTATCTTTCGCCTAGTAAGATTGGCCGTGGCAAAACTTCATACACTTGTAGATATTAAATCTGCTGTTTGAAAAGATAGTATTATACTACTGTGATACGGATGGTAAGAAAAGACAGCAGTTTCCGTTGATTTTATAGATCACATTACTAAGTTTATAAGTTTATTCACATACATGTTTATCGGAAATCTATCAAATTTTTAAACCAGTGTATAAACTAAACATAGATCACATGACTAAGTTTATAAATTTACATGCAATGTGTTAAATGTTCGTAAATGTAACAATTTTAACCAGTGTATCAACTAAATAATAAGGGAATTGGTTCAAATTATATTAAATTAAACGATTCGGTGTTATTTATGTACTAGCACGGCGCAAGTTATGTTATTAATAATTATACATGATACAATATCTAGCCAAAACTACTGAAAGATAGAAATCCTTAAAATAAGCAAATTGGGACAGTTAATTTGTTTTAAAAGAAACACATTCCTAGGATCTTACAACTACACTCTTCTATAGATCGTGGAAAATGGTTCATCTACTATTGAAACTCATCGGATACCACACTTCACTAATTTTAATCATGTATGGTATGTATTGTTATAATTCCTTATTTATTGCAAATAACGTGATATAATTCCTGGACTGTGTTTCTATCATAATATTAAACGTAAGGCTCTGACCAACAACAATCCCTGACCATTATTGTTTTTACGATGTTGGTCAGTATAGATGCATTATTTAAAATAAAAATTGCGACATATTATTATTTTTTCCCAAATTATAACGGATAAATTCTATGGGCAAACCCTTCCCATTAACTGAGAATTTGTCTAAATTAGGTTAACATACGCATGACAAATCACATAAAAGTTATGTTTAATACTGTTAAATTCAAATGACAACTAAGGATAATGATAAGACTCTATGTAAAATAATAAGTAGGTGGTTTCCAATTACGTCGATTTCACCGATTTTTTAGCTTTATAACTAACTGACGAACAATTGTCCCTTGTCTGTAGGTTTCGACTATAGCGCAATGTAATCATGGTCCCTTGACTGTAGGTTTCGACTATAGCGCCATGTAATCATGGTCCCCTTATCAGTAGGTTTCGACTATAGCACCAGGTTAATGAAGGTAGTTTTAAGACATTTTCTACTACACATTGTGGAACGGTTGCAAACCGGCCGTGTCACTCTTTCATGTTTCGGGAAAAATGATTTATCCACTATGCAAACTTATCAGATATTATAATAAAATATTTTTTATCTTGCATGGTACGTACACTGTTTTACTATTTATTTTTTGCAAGGCGAAGGTTTTACTAAGAAGATAAAGATTTATTTGCATTAAATAAAAAATAATAATCTTAAATTTAAAATAAATAAAGTAATTTTTATTTTGACCTCATCAGTATAGAACCAGCGACATTTAAAACTTATGCCAGTGAAATAAATTTATTGCTCATTAAGCGTGTTTGTAAGTCTAGTTTGTCGCTCATTTAAATCCTGCATTGAGGATTTTCTAATGCTTTAAGTGCATACATGAATGATTTGTCTGTCCGAGAAACTATGTCATCTGGGATCTGAATGAATAGAACCATCCTTTTATATCGAGGTTATACATCTAGAATATTCATTCAAGTAATTTGACAAGTAGGTAATCACTTTTGACAGAGATTTTTACGTCTTTTCTGCCGCTGAATATCTTTATGTCAATTTAATAGAGGAAAAACTCTTGGTCTGTTTAATGAACTAAACTGTCTTTGCATGTTTTGTCGGTGGATCAACTATCAAATTAGACTTTAATATCTTTGGTAAATGGGTGCAGTGCATTTCAAAAAGAAAGGAGACAATAAAGACAAAAATGAACATATGAACTTGTCAAATTTGCGAATCATTATTAATTTATTGTTTTAACCAAGCAGTACAGATGATGTTTTACAGATTTTTTTTTACTAAATTGTATAATGATTAAAACAACACATATCGTGTCTTTGGTCGCAGATACTGTTAAAAGTGTATGCTTTTCAGTTGTTTTACGCTCAGGAAGTGAACGATTTACCTATTGTCGATCAAGAGTTCAGACTCATTTGCATACGAATAAACGTCCGTGAGAAATCTTTCGACCAGTTTCTCCTTACTTTTTTAAATGTCCCTGATAAAACCAAAGGAAATGAAGTAAAATGAACAAAACAATTTCAAAGGTTTTTCATAAAATTAATATTAACATTGACAATAGATTTAAAATTTGAAAAATTAATGTTTATTTTTTTTATTATTATTATTATTGTTATTATTTTTATTATTATCGCCTTTCTGTTTTATATATTTCGGGTGTGAAACTACTTATAATTTACTTATTTCAGGGCCTCTTTTTTAGTTTTCAAGCGGATGGATTTTTTTTAAAAAATGACTTATCACTGCACCCTCTGGTCTAATCACAGGTATTGTGTATTACTACGCGAAAAAGATGGATGAATTAAGACTTTTTTCCCATACCTCTAACGGGGTATAACATTATCCCATTCCTCTAACGGGGTCTACGATTAAACAATTATCAGTTTTTATTAGTGGAGAGTGATTTAGCCAATGTAACAATTTCGCTTCTTCGCTTTATTTTAATTTACAGGTATCAATTATCCCTGTGTACGTACGTGGTTATAGCAACTCCAAAAGTACAAATAAAACGTTCTTAATATATTAAGTATGTTTATTATGCCGTCCCAGAACCCTTGTAAACATGACTAACAATAGATTTGTCGACACAAATTTGAGAGTCTAACTGGTGTTGTCATACCTAAAAGATGTAGTTTTACTCACCCGATTATCCTGTAAAGCGATAAATCGAAGTAAATCCATTCATTAAGTGTTATTTATTGAATTTAACGTAATATCCGAAATATTCAACACAAGGAGACAGAGTAGCCAGTGACCTAGAAAACCCGAAATTTACATTGCGCATGTACGTATTAGTAGTCCTGTATTTATTATCTTTCCTTACCTATGCAGGTATGAAACGCTTGAGTCGCATTAATTCCTAAATTTAGAATTCAGTTACAAATTTAAATTTACAATAATTACTTTTATATTTTGATATTTCTTACAATAACTCTATGTATATCAATAAAATTTAAAATAAATCGATGAAAACATAGCTAGCTTTTGTTAGCTTTTACCATCGCATGTCATCTACGTTAAATAATGAATTAAAATGATTAATTATAATTTACCGGGAAATTGTATTAAAAGTTAGAAGAATTTAAGTTTCATCAAATATATATCATAAATAGAGATTCTTTTTTATGTTTGTTTATTTCTTTCCCAAAATACATACAAATGTTTTGTCAGTTAAACATAGGTTCATAAACTTATTAAGTATTAAAAAATACAAATATATCTTAAATAACTACCAAATATGCAGTTTTCGAATACATGAAAGTTAAAAAACATTTTAAAAATGAATATGCAAGTAGTAAGTACCAGTTAACAAACTGTCCAACAAATGTACCCAGTGAAAGAATAAAGTCTACATAGTTTCATTTCTTAAGGCACAGAAAAACACATCTGGCTATCAACTATGATAAAAAATTGCAATAATTTTTTGTATTCATTTATTCCTTGTTTATCCAGTTAAAACAAAACTTTCAAAAAAAACTTATATTAGGATTAGGCCATAATGGCTGATTCAAAATATATTCTACCTTTACACTGTTGAATATTTTGTCAACATTTCGAGTTAATTGTGACCAAAAAATACATTTTTCCAAAAAGGATTACTACTTCAAAAATATTTTATTAAAGATTATTTATTTAATGATTTAAAAAGATATTTCATTCACTATTTTGCAAAATTGTTCTCCGAATCCATGTCAACATTAAACTTTTTATGAATGCAAATAAATAAATCACCCTAGGTGCATCATGGTAATAAGGTAATATTTTAAATTTTTTCATTTAATTTGGTCAATAACATTTTACCAGACTGAAAGAAAATTTGTTCTATTGTTATAATAAATGTATTACTTGGGTCAGGTTAGGACATAAAAAGATAGTTTAGTTTAGATAGAAGTAAACTTTTTATGGTAAGTATCTTACCCTTTTGAGTGAGATTTCTATGTCTCGTTAATCCAATTAATTTTTTAATTTCTAATATTTTTCACTATAATTTAATTTTATCAGTTTCAAAAAATAAATTTTAAAAAATCGTGAAATTTTATTTCAAGGTCAATGGAGGTAACCCAATCAATTTATATTCCTTACAGAATTTCTCTACAACCCCGTTTTGCCCTATTCATATAACATTTGTATTTTTCTATATGAATTTAAAGCCCTGATATGTGATAAAATGTTTGGACAGTGATCAAGGTTTATTTAAGAGATAATCAAATCCGTCTTAAAACAATTATGTGTCGTCAGCATATTGTGATATTTTAAGCTCCTTATTAAATATTGTAATACCCTTAATTTCTGGGTTTTGTTTAATCATTAAAGATAGAATCCCCGCACACAGTAGAAAAGTACCATACTGAATAATACATGATTGAGAGTCTTTATAACACACCATACAATTTTATAACGCAATATATCCAACGTTAGATAGAAGCAACAAAATAAAAAAAAATGAATTATATTATTAAAATATTTCCAAGAGTCTGTATCAAATTCGAAGCTAATCAAAACAAACAAACGTACCTGGAATATTTAGTGTTTTAGTATAAAATAAAATATTATACTTTATCCTAGTGTTTCCCCGTATGAATGGACCAGTTCGAACAGTCATAAATCCCTTCTGATTAATACTTAAATATTTTAAAATTGTTATTAGGCTTACTCGTTGTTTCGTCAGAACAGCCTCAGGTGCTAAACACATACTCAGTGCTTCAAGGCTGTTGAGGACGGGTTAACACGTGGCTTTTCTGATTTAGTACGACTACAGGTATTCTACCGGGTGGGTATAGCCTTTCCAAAAATGAGTTTAAGTGAAACAAAAAGAAGACTATGAAAGCTCAAACGTGTATGCATCGAACAACCAGAATTAGCATTATTCGACGTCAGTAAAGCAATAGAATTTGAGAAATTGGTTTGTTATGTCCAATATACATAGCTGTTAGTCCACTTCTAGTGATGTTCAATAAACCACGGTGTGTAATACAGTGCATTACCTATGTATACCCAATATAAAAAGCCCTCTATTTTTTAGTTAAAAAATCCTTTTATATTCTATCGTAATAAAACATCGAACTCAAAATTGTAATATCATTACTATGTATAAAACTGTAATTTCAACATATGTTAAATACTGGTTAAATCCAAAGCTAATAAAGTCTTATCTGAAAACTGTATGCCACTTTTTAGTTATGCACACCAATAAAAGTAACCTCAACCTTAACTCGAAAACTTCGTCCATATTTGAGAATTTAAATTGTCATATAATCAATTGCTTCATTTGCAGGTTTTGAAGATGCTGGGAGTATATGTTTACAAGAAAATTTTGTAATGATATGGGATTTAAAACAATACTCAAATATAGACTATGCAAACATACATCACGGGCATGAATTAATTGCAACTGTAGCTGCACCAAGTTTCGTTGTCATACAAAAAGAATATCAACACTTGGTACTTTTGAACGTTACAGAATCATGGATCATAGAGATGACAGTAAAGAATATAACATATAAAGAAAATGGAGTATACACATGCACAGTTGGATTTACTAGTCGGATGAAGAATATTAAATTACAGAAAGACATAACCGTCACTGGCATGTCCATACAACATTATTATTTTGAAATAAAGGGCTATAAAAGGAGGGTTTTAATAATAGAAAATGGTTTATAAATAAAATGTTTTAATACAAAAACGTTTATTTTTTACCCTACTTATTAAATATAATATGATGTAATTGTAATAGTTTAGGGAAATTCATTTAAATATATCCGTGGGAGGATTTGGCAGTTTTATTTGATTTATTAATAGAAGACATTGTAAAAGAAAAACAAGGATTTGGCAGTAGCCAAACAAAAAATAAAACTTTACAATAATTGTAATGAGAGAAACATGAAAGGAAAAGATAGGGAAAGACGAGAACAAAGTTATAACACTATTTATAAATCTCTTGCCTTTTAGCTGATACTGGATAAATGAAAAAAAAAATAGCTTCCATTTCTAATTCATTTGATGCAAAATGGAGAATTTTTCTCTGATATTTTGTTAATAAAAAGAAGTTTTGGAATCGCTTGTACTTATATTGAATGATACAAATAAAATTTTAGACGTGTTCTTGTATATTTTGCAAGAGCAAAATGAAAATTTTATAAGCAATATGCACTTATTCCACATGAAATTTACATAATGAAATTATTTTCTTAGATCTTGACGATGCCATATCCTTATACACATCTGTTGATACTGGTTGTAGTGTTGTTAACTGTTTGTCAAAGCATAATGTAACATTGCTGGTAAGTCAATATCTTTTAATAAAGTTTTTACAACCTTGAGGTTTTTAGCTCACCTCAGCTAAAAGTTCTGGCCCCAGTTAACAATCATCCGCTCAACTGGGTACACACTCAACTCAAATATTACCATTTTTCACTCATTAATAATCTTAAAAATTTAGGTTTTATGAGACAATGTTTTATTAAACACACCTACACTAAACAATTTAAATATAACATTAGATGTTTAATTTTAACAGTGCAATTTTCAAAAATTAACATTAAAATATTTTCCAATTTGAGTTGAGTGTATACTCAGTTGAGTGAATGATTGTGAAACTGGGGTCTGATGCACCAGTGCAATAGTTCATTGACCATTGTGTATTGTACATTAACTTTTAACACTTTAATCAGTCTAAATTTGATGGAATTCGGTGCTATTTAGCCTGGGTTAAGACCTATCAGATTTGCACAAATGTAGAAGTTATGTCCCCTTTGACTTTTAATCATTGAACCTATGACTTTCAATCATATATTAAGATGATCATAATATCAATACCTATAATATAATAATTTACTTGCTTATACAAAAAGTTGACAGTTTTCCAATATACTAATTTTAGAAATTCATCTTTTAGAAAGATGACTAATGTGTTTAACAATCTACTTATTATTGCAGGGACCTGGCAGAAAGAAAATCAAAAACGGTACATGTTTATCAGAGATGGAAAATGGGATATATTCATGCTGTTTGTTAAGTCAAACGGTTTGCCAAAATGAAGATTGCAAGTATATTAACGTCAGTACGGAATATCATACCTACACAAATACTGTTGGGTAAGCATGTTTGTTAATGTAGAATGTTTATTGTTATTATTTTACTAACCCAAACATTAACGTTCACTAAATGTAAATTCCTTGTTTTATGTATGATCAATCAACGTCCAGTTCTGATTTTACATTTCAAGATGAAGGCTAGTTATTATATTGAATTCCTATGTAATTGTTAAATGCATGTTCTTTGTTAAATTAATGTTAGATGTGCACTGTTTGTTGTACATGAAAAGATGTGTGTAACAATTAGTTTTATGTTTACCATCGCTGTTTGTTTTCATAAAAAGTACTTCTAACCAGAACGTACCGTTTGTAAAATGGGGAATTACTGTTTAAATATTAAATACTAGGAACTACCCGATTTAACTGTAAAATAAATTCGATTTTTATGTTGTAGAAAAACGGAAAGTACATCACCTTCTATAACTAAGAATGGAGAAATGGATAATCAATATACTAAAGTAACCATTGTTATCATTGTGTTGGTCGTTGTAATACTTGTGGTAGTTTTTCTAGGGGTGATCATCCTAACAAGAAAAAAGATTTGTAAAAACTCAAAAAGAGGTATAAATTAATCAAAAAGCTTAATTGAAACAAAAACAAAACATGTAATTTTGAAAAAATAAATTTATGTACATGTTAATACAATATAATGTAATATTATGTAGAAATAATTAACAAAATGCTAGTTCAATTATGGAAATTAATTCCTCATCAATGACACTAGGGGCTGAAAAAGATGATAGATACAAAGCTTATTTAAACATTTGAAAATTCTTATTTAACATGAGTTTTTGTTTGACTCTATCAAACTTCGTTTTTCCCCAAAAACATGATTGTCTTGATTGTATGCTACAATCAAAACTTTCATACTAATAAGTCATATGAATCAATGCTTTATTTGTAATTTGTTATAGAGTATTAACTTTGATATTAATTTCATTGTTGTCTTTTGTAGCTCATTAACATTAACATTTTAAACATAGAATGTACATGACTATAGAATTTTTAGACAAAACTATATGTATTAGTATATGTAATTATCATATATGTATGATAATATCATAATTATCATGTGATATGTGTATCATATATGTAATTATCACTTTATATTTAAGGAGCTGAGAAACCAACAGAAGAAAATGGACATATGCTTTCCGACGGTACAGTATGAAAGTTATGTTATTTGTGGTTAAAAAAACTGGACTCTTAAGCCATTCTACGACTTAACTTTCTACAACCACACCACTGGCCATTTGTTTTTTTTTGTTACTTAATTTAAGGTCTGAATTACTAACTGTGAAAGTCATAGTTCTGTTTTTGAAAATTAAGTTGTTAGTTGTTAGTGTTATCACATGATTAGTTGTAATAAGCATTTATTGAATGTATTTCCTGAAAGAATTAATATATAGCCACATGTCTTTGTCTTATAACTTTGCTACTTAAGTCAACTTATGGTTTTTTGCACACCGAGACAAAAAAGACAGGCGAGCTAATTAATAAATGCATATTGTATGTGTGACTGAAACTCAATTTTTTCATCTCCTAAAATTGCTTTGGAAAAATTTTTGACAAATGGCTTATTTTATTCATGTTTTCCTAGTTCTTTTTTAATCTTATATTTTAGACAGTTTTAGTGTACCACCGTTAAAGGATAATTTTTAAAACATGTTTAAACTTAAAACACTTATGTTTACTTTATTTGTTTTTGGAGAGAAATATTTTTTGGATTTTTTTCACATAAAGATCAATGACTTTTGTTTTGTTAGTTGTTTTATATTTACTTCAACCAAAACAAACACTCTTTCACTGGTTTTGAGGAACAATTTAAGAAAATGTTAAAGTCAAAAAATCATATGAATCTGTTTAAACATGAATTATAACAACTTAAAACTTTTTAAAAACAATTTTCAAGATTTAACATAAAATTTTTTAAAATTTTTGACTGATTTTTTACAGTTTGCACTAATAAATAAATAAGAAGTTAATTTTTTATTTTGTTAACTTTTTTGGAGAGAATGATAGTTATTTAGAATTCATTCATAAAAAAGTCACATTTTATGGATACTACACCTAACCGTCCCTGTCAAAGAAACACAGTCATATATTTACAAACAACACAAATATGGACAATATGTGAATCATACATCATGGCAAAAGCTAGATACCGACCAGATGAGTTAATAACCTCAATCTTTTGTGTAAAAATACCAATACTCACTATCAGTGTCACTTACAGCAGATAAACCAAATTTTATAACCCTACAGTGAAATTAAAAAATTATATTTATAATTATTTTTATAACTTCTACATTAAAGGTGCAATCTTTACAAGCACACTTCTAATAACTTGCCTTTGAAAGAAACATAGAAACAGCTGTTTATATATAAACAAACACATGACATATAGATACAAGATCACCATAAGCTCGCGTAGTACCGGCAATCTAAGTTAATAACCTCAACCTTGTCTGCATAAGCAAATATTGCAATACAGACAATGTTATCTACAGCAAAAAAAATAAGTTGTCAAACCAAATTTTAAAACCCTTGTAAATATATTAGTGAAACTTATCATATATGCTATGTAAACCATACCATTGCTGCATAGCTGCATAATATTATTGATGATGTATTTTTGACAAATTTTGGTTGCTCGATTGCTTGAAGTAATGTTGCTATTACATGTATAATTTTCGTTTTCAATTTTTTTTTACTTTTATTGTTTTGGCTTTAACATCGGCATGGACACCGAGAAATAGGATTTTCAACATTTGAAATGCATGTGATTTGACATATGTATTTAGGTTAATACAGTCTGCTAAACATACTAACATTTAGCAATTAATTTTATATATATTAACAAGCCCATATTGTATAAAGTGCATTATTGGTTGTTTGAAGTTTACAAAATGAACATTCTATGTGTTGTATTGTTATTGCTCTTGAAGAAGAGTGCAATGTTGATTTATATATTTCATATTCTTTGATGTATTCACTATTAATTGCAATTGTTCTGTAGATAAGCACTTCATTTTTGTTTTTATGTGCTTACTTATATTTAATTTATTTTTGCATTATCTTTCACTTTTTGTCAACTAAGGTTAAGTAAACGATTTTATTACTCTATAAATAAATCAATTATGGAAAATCCCTCTTATGTAAGTACAAGCATCATTCTAAATTAAAATAACTTTTCCGTGCTATAGAAATTTTTTCTTTGCTATATGTAGTGCATGTATATATCAAGCTACCGTGGTCTTCTTTAGCTAACCTGAGTTATTGTTTTTTTTTTTTAATTAAGGGATGTTAATTGTTTCACAGATATAAAAAAGGTTAAAATTAAGGTTTATTATTAATTAATGGATGTTAAAAGAAGACATCACACCATTTCAACAGTAAAATAAAACAATATGTAATATATTTGGACATAGACTTGAATGATTTTGTTTTGCAATTTTTGGAGGGTTTAAATGGTTTATTTGAAGTAGTATATTTTAATGCTTTTCTTAACATTAATTTGGTACAGGGGTTCTTAGAAATAGGCAATTAACCCATAATACATGTTTTAGAAACATAAACAGAATTTGGATGTTATTTGTAAACGATTTGCAATGTAATTTTTTTATTTTGATGGAAACGTTTGCTAATTTGTTTGACTAAATTAGCTTTGTATTTTGTTACTTTGTTAATAATGTTGCCAATAAAGAATCTAAGTATTCGTTTTATGATTCTTATTGTGAATATATGAAAGATCAACATTTATATATTTGGATTAAAAAATCTTTTGGTGTTGATGTTGTTTTTAGCATTTGTATTTTGTTTTCTTTTATTTATTTGTTTATTTTTCGTTTGTTTGTTTTTTTGTTTGTTTGTTTTTTGATTTTTGGTATGTTAGTTGTTATTGTTGTTGTTGTTGTTGTTGTCAGTGTATACCTTAAATATATATATATATATATATATATATATATATATATATATATATATATATATATATATAAATGTTTAAAATTATCATGCTTCCATTTAGGGATGTGTGCGTGCAAACATCTAGACTATGCCAGTGGCTCAGTAGTACAGTATCTGCCTTGAAATCGGGAGATCGTGCGTTTGCCATGGCTTTGTCATACTTAGGACATTAAAATGTGCGATATTGCATCTTTGCTCAGCAATCAGCATTAGGTTGATAGAGAGTTGACTTGATCATCCGGTGCCAAGATATTAGGCTGGAAGACGGTGAGCTAACACTCAATCAAAAAGCCGCACGAAGTACGCGCTAATACACAACAGGGCATACTACAAACTTGTAAATTACTTGCAAATTTCAACTCGTTTCTAGATTAATCCATAGAAGTGAATAACCTTGCCCTGTTTAGAAATATCGGATGCGACAATAATATAATTACAACACAATGCAACAGCATGCATGCTAGAATTTTCTGAAGCCACTTGGTAAATGTAATCAGAGTTAGGTGATCAAAATTAGGTATAAAGGCTCTTGTGTGATAAAAATTCAAAATTCAATCAACATGTTTGTAGATCCAAGATCTTTGTAATATAAATAAAACATTGCTAAAATGAAGTAACAATTTCATTAAGGCTACCGATTTTGAATTTTTAAATTTGAGATACTTAAAGGATATTTCCGATCAATTTTTGTTTGCATAATAAGTTGGCAATATGCTTTCAAGGATTATAATCGACCTCAATTTTTATAAAATTTTCTTATCTAATAAAACATAATCTCCTTAAAATATTGAATCGAAATATTGATGGTCGTTTGTTGGTAAATTTTAAAATGTTGTCCAACAATGTTGATCATAAATTTGTAGCTGCATAAACAATGGATAGCAAAAACAATAAAAAGCCACATTAGTGTTTTTAGCTCTGAGCATGTGCGTACATAAGTCGGAGCGCGTTGTACACACCTTGTATTCTGAAAACATAGATAGATGTCGATGGCACTTGGTTAATAGTTTATGTGGCAGACAGAATCCAGATTTATTCATGACTTTATGTGAAAGGTGTGGTAAAGGTCACTTCAGGGTTCATAGATTTTCTCCGAAATCAATAATTGAAAATGTTGCTGCTTTTTACAATTTTATTTACAAGAAGCCCAAAGGCGCTTGTTTTTCCCAACTAGCAAATGAAATGCTTTGCTATACATGAAATATCGTTTTGACGTAAGTTGTTTAATGTTTAAAATTGGAAAATTAAACGAATTTTACCGAAGTTTGATTTCAATTCCTTGATAGCACATAGTAGTTAGAAGTTACGTGAGATGAGTGTCCAGACGGGCACGTAACCCTTAATTAACATGTGCGATCATGGAATTGAAATCAAACTTCGGTAAAATTCGTTTAATTTTCCCATTCCATTTCATTACACATGGAAATGAGGGGTCATGTGAGATTTTTAGAGCCTGCTGCGTCTGTTGCGCAATATTGAACATATTTAACAACCATATCATGTTATTGTGTACAATATAACATACATTTGCATATACATAGAACTTTTGTATTCGATTAAGAATAGCCTGTGAAAACTGTGTATAAACTGTAACGGTTTTTTTTTTTTGAAAAGTTGTCCATCCAGCACATCGCATATTAGTTGTCTGAGTAACATGCACATTCGATGCAGATGTAAATGACGCAGACCGAATACAGTGTGGTTTAAAAATATTAATATCTACATCTACACCTGTTTATTATAAAACAGTTTTTATTCATCTAGAAATAGTATCTTTTGAAACGTTTTTGTACGGCATCGCAAAACTAATAAACAAAGAATGTTCGTTATTGCGAACCCGCGCAGTATTTTTTAACTAAGCTTTCAATTAACTCAACCACACATAAATTGGTATTAGGTTCATATTTTCTTGAATATTTTAATAAATCGCCTATTTTAATTTTTACCACGTTGTCTACTACTATCTATTTCGTCACTTGTTTTGTCCTCACTGTCATAAAACTCTTTATTTAATTCTTCAGAAGTATCATTTTCAACTTCCTCCTCTAATTTTGATCATCAAGACTGTCTAAAGACGTTGCTGCAGTTGGAGTCTTATCATCCACTCTATAATCACAGCCCTGCGACTTTTTGGTTACATGCGCGAGATAATTTTCCTTGCATGACCGCATGGCTGTTGTGTCTCTTTAACTGTTTTATAATCAATAAACTTAAAGTCTTGTAATGTTTGAACCAGTTGGATTTGTGTTTGTAGTATTAGTTGTCGCATTTCCTGGGATGATACTCCTTCTTGCGATGCCCAAAGTAAAGGTTGCATGTCTGCATGTACACTTACATCATCACATTTATTTTTGTCTGCCAATTGTGGCCTAGAAATTATTTTTTCAAACTTATCATCATACTCATCGTCTGATGACATATTGTTTGTTATCAAGGTAATAAAACTCTAATGTGTTTCAAACCACAAAGAGCAATATTTGCACCTTTGACACTTAAGTCCTGTGCGTATATCCCAGCCTGGAAAAGTGATTGCACTTTTAACTTCCAGGAGGTAAGTTACTGGTCATATATTTTAAACACGTTATTATGTGATTAGAAAAATCCTACAGTAAATCCATTAAGATATCCAAATATTTCTTAATAGCTATCGTAACACAACTTTACCATTCAATAGACTGATCTGGACACGCATGCGTCATCTCACGTCATCCCTCATTACCATGTGTTATGAAATGGGATTCGTGTTACAGTGTGGTCATATCCACAGGGTTTTGACTAAGTTCATAACCTTTTATAATGTCAATTTTTATCTTTGTGTTCATAACGTGCAAGTGATAAAAAACGATAAAAAGTTACTAAAATTAAATGTCATAAATTCTTAGTATATACCAAATTTAAACAATAGCCTTTTTCTGTTACAAATATTAAGCGCCCAAACTTTTAACTTGTATATTAACTTTGAACGAAATCATGGAATGACCATTATTTTGTGTTTTTTATTATTTATAGGAATGGCGGCCATCTTGGATACCACAAGATGTTGATTTCTACCTACTTTTTTCTATCCACTAATGGACCTTTCATGTCAAATTTTGTTCCATGTTAAGAGAAAAAGATTTTCGACACATGACTTTTTTGTTTAAGTTTTTTTTTCATTATCTACTAACTACAAGCTGATTATTGATTTAAGGGAACACCTGTTACATTTGTCAAATAGCTGTCTCTTTTCTATTAACATCTTAAATAAGAACTAAATCGGCTGATAAATAAATTCCTAATGGCCATTTCGCTTTTTGCTACTTAAAGCAATGGAGGCCATCCTGGATGCTGAAAGAAAATTATTTTTAAAAACTGGTAATTCACGTGGGAACCATCCTTGCGAAATATTGTTTAGTTTGACACAGTAGTTTCAAAAGGGAAGTTTAAGCAAGAACGCATGACGAAACCACTGCCGGAATAACGCACGGTTAATATGCCACAAAAAATTCAATGTTCAAAAAGACATAAATAAACGTAGTTCTAAGTTTTGGAACTATATGTAAGTCAGTTAAAAGTTTAATAAACAGTATATATCGTTTATCATTTTATCAGTTTTCAAACTAAATATTTTAAAATTGTGTAGAGTAAATAAATATTTTAAATATCCCAGCATTCGTCTTAGACACTGGTTCTTGACCTGCTCTTGATAATTATTCCGGCATTTTTATGTTTTTATTTTCAAGATGGTTAAATAGTCTGACCCATCTGGAAATTTTCGGTTCACAGACACTTTACGTTTGATTTTCGACTGGTTAATTATTCTCGACGTGTCTTTTGTGAACAGCAGTCTTTTTGAATTTTCATTTTTGCTGAGCACTTTATCAATGGAATGAGAAAGAAAAAACTATATTCTGTGATCCGGTTGGTGACAAATAAAGGTGGGGAAATATCGATTAATCGAAGAGCCTCTTGCTCGACGGAAAATAACCAGCGAAATACGGCTATTAACTTCTGGCTTTTTCCTACATTTTTTTAACTGAAAAAATTCTAAACTTTTTTAACAATATCAAATGCATTCGGACATCAATTTCTTTTTCATATTTTTAAATTAACACCATGTAGTAAGAAATGTGATTTTCATATTAATTCAAATTACGTTTACTAACCTTAAGATAAGCTGATGTAATCTTGAGTGAGACCCATTAGGATAATTGTCATGTAGTTAGAAATGTGATTTGCATATTTAATCATCTTACCTTTACTAAACTTAAGATAAGCTGATGTAATCTTGAGTGAGACCCATTAGGATTGTTGTCATGTAATTAGATATTTATTCATCTTACCCTTACTAAACTTAAGATAAGCTGATGTAATCTTGAGTGAGACCCATTAGGAAAAACCACGTGACAAACAATTATGGACAAATAGTAGAAATCAGTTTGCACTTTAAAAATCATATTTATGATTATCACCTATAATATGAAAATGGACACTAAACTGAAAAGTCAAAGAGAAATTTGGAGTAGGAAATTTCGTAATCATAAGTAGTTTGTACATGGTGTAACATGTTACATATTAAATTAAAACTTCTAAATCGGTCATCGTTTTTAAATATTTCCGTGTTATCCTCTTACTTGATTGAAAAGTTAAAAACCATTTTAATTTATCATATAAAACATTTTGATAAATAATATATTTTTCAAATTTCATGCAGTTTCTCACAAAAAAGGAAATCTGTGAAACATTGATGAACAAAGCTTAAGCAAAATATACCATGTCAGTAAATGATATTTATTGTTTACTTTTATTGATTGGATCAGTATTTATCGACAGTACAGGTAATTTTGTCTTTTTAACCAATACTTTGATTTGTTCTACTGTAAACGTTTTTATTTTTGCAATACATTGATGAAAGAGCAAAAGTATTCGAGAAATATGTATTTTTAAATGATAAGGTTCACAAGCTCAGATGTATGTGATACAGCATTATCAAGAAGTAGAGGTAAACGCCTTAATCCTATCAGAGTTTAAGATATATGTCTGGAGCTTTTTAGTATGAAATATTTGTAATACAGACCTGTAACAGTGTTGTCTTTCAGCATCGGAATTGTGCGGCTATACCCGCACATGAACAGAATATGCAATAAAGAACCGTTTTGTGTTGATGCCATTTTTGAAATTACAGGCCTTCTACATTGTTTAGTTCACCATATTTTGTTTCAAAGTTTTCTTACTGGTTTAAAAGAGTGAAACCATGTTTCGTCACTAGTAACAATGTTTGCAAATTGTTACAGTAACATGACAGCCAGATTTCGCTTTATCTCTAACGGACTCTATGCCAGTTAGAAATGTCAATCTCCAACTACAATTTGTCTCATAGTTACCTTATCAGACCCATAAATGTCCCCATATAGTAAAAATTTGTATTACCAAATGACTAAGTTTGATGCAAATTTTTTTTCAGCTCTAATTTCTTCAAGATTCTCAACCAAGTTCCTAACCATTTTCACATCAATGATTAATGACTGGCTGTGTGAAATGGCTATGATTTTAAAAATAAGTTGAGCTGAAGATGTTTGTACTGGGTAAAAGTTACTTAATAGAGCTTCTGAAGCGTTTCATCATCGGCTAAATTTCGGGATCCGTTGCCGCGCCGTGTTACAACACATATCACATGTCGAACAGACCTCGTATACTTGTTGATGGAAAACCGCGTTTTAACATTCCTTTAAGAATTCAGATCATTCATTAAATATGTCTAATTCCTTAAGTTAAATTAGTGATTAGACAACCGCTTTATCGAAAAAAAAATACAATAGTAAAATCAATGTATTATATTTTTTTTAAGAAAAAAAAAAATAAAAATAAAGACTTAAACAACTCCCTGAGTCAAAACGCTATTATATTTCAGTTCAGCAACAATAAACATGCATTTGATTTTAAGATTTTGCTGCTATTATTAAACTTTGTAGACTATTTGACAAATTCAATATGATCAAACTAGAAACATTCAGATTTTCTGTTAATATTTATATTTCAGAAGCTTCTTTAAATTTTCTGGTTGATGATGTAATTGAAATTCCCCCCTTTCACTAAGATACAATTTTTTTCATATTTTGTAAATATATAACACAAATACCAGTTTAATTTAGATGTGCCAGACGTGCACATTTCGGAAATTGATTTAAAATCAATCATATCATTTTGGATCAACACAATCATTAAATCCTTGACTACATTTAAATGTTTGATGCAAACTTGTAATGTTTATATTGATATTTTTTCTACAGATAATATATTAACTTTCACTGCATATGAAGGTACGGAGATCTGTTTGAATTTCGAACAAAATGTCACTGATGAGAATAGTGTTATAAAAGTCAATAACAAAGACAATCTTCCTATTATTGTTTGGATTGGTAAAAACAACGACTGGCAGTTACATTTAGATGAACAATACAAAAACCGAATTCGAACAAATGATAGTCCCTTTAACAACTTAGAATTTTGCTTTTTAAATGTCTCTAGAGATGACGCAGGTATCTTCTACTGGAATTCAGAGAATATAACACTTAATGTTTGGTGTAAGTAGGACATATAAATACAAAAATGTTTACAAAATATCGGTTAAATATAGAGTCTGAAAAATTGAACAAATTTGTTGAGATATTATGTAAAGTAAATAGCATGGTCTGTTGATAATAATGTTTTAAAATAGCGTTATTTATAAATTTAAATTTTTTTTTTTTTTTTTAAATTTTCTTCACAAACAAAAATACATTTTTAGGTATGAATTTTTCATAGCTCAAATGCAATAAGTTTCTTTTGGAGGCGAGCAAATGTTTTTGATTGAAAATTTTACGGATTTAAAAAAGATAATTATAAAATTGTTGTTTATTTTCTTTTGTTTCAATATTATCTTCGTTTGGTTTGCATTGTATATTTTTTATACGGTATAACATAAATCGCATATTATCATCATTTCATTTGCTTGAATATATTTTTTTACATTCACTGAAATATAATTGTCATTTGGGAAAAAATTCTTCATTTACATTCATACCAGTTATTTCTCAATAGTAAGCTGGTTGGAATTAGTCTCAACTCGGACACACCTTTCAACATTTGATTTTGAACAAAAATTAACCCCAACGGTTTTCTTTTTTAAAGTAGCTAATATGATAATTAACAAATCAATAACAGTTAAACCAATAAATGTTGTTCGAATACAAACCTTACGATCTGCAAAAAGAAAGAATGTTAAAAAAGTCAGTATTTGCTTTTAATTGAACCCTTTTTTATATCCGTATCATCATATTTCTGAGAATCAACCACATAAATTTCCAACTTTTTACTAAGTTGCATCAAATAAGTATTGCTAAAAAGTAGCATCTCTGATACATCTATGATTATACGCTGCTTTTGTTATTGTTGCTAATGTTCTTATTTTTTATGTTAAAGATGGACCTAAAGACATTTTGCTTTCTCCAGAACTGGAACTTATATCGGTTTTAGATGAACATTCTTCTTTGAAAATAAACTGTTCTGCTGACTGTAACCCAGAGTGTCAAATCAGTTGGTGGAAGGAATCAAAAAAACTTTCATTTCCTGTTTCTAACGGACTTGTTTTAACGGATGTTTCAAAAACTGATTCTGGAAATTATACATGTGTAGCCAAAAACCCGGAAAAAAATAGTAGTGGAATTTTCAAAAGCCTTCAGATATATGTGAAATGTAAGAGAATAATTTTACATTTTATAGCACATTTCTGTTAGGTACTGTCGTGTCTTTTAAAAACGCATTGGTCCGACAGTTTATCGTAGATTTAATTGTACCTTTAAAAACTGTCAAACAATAGGTCAATACCGATTACTTGTAAATCACCAAAAAAATAAACAATAATCTGTAAGACTGCAAGGTGTTAGAGTGTCTGGTGGTCTCCGATTTGTGAATTATATATAATTAAAAAATTGAACAAAGACATGCCGACGCATGCCGGTCCATTTTAAGTTATACATATTGTTTAAACAGTTTTAATTTAACTTAAACGAATCATTTTCAAATTTGACTTTGCATATGAATATTTAAGATGAGGTTCATGTAGTTGCTTGCTATGAAAAGCATTTAGGTGTATTGTAAATTTAAAAGAGACCGGCTTAATTAACCCTTTAACAGGGGAACTTCAATTTTTAGCTTTTTTTCAATTTGTCTATGTCGGTCTAAATTTAAAAAAAAAAATATTTTAAATGCTAGAAGATAGCATAAAAATAAAATATTGTTGTTAAGAGATAATGTTAAAAACCGACACAACCTTTAAATGAATGAAAAACATAATCCTTATATGTTTAGATGAATCAGAGATGGATTTCACGCCGAATCAAGTTTTAGAAGTTAAAGAAAACAATGATATCAACGTTTCATGCAATTATGAAAATTTTCCTTTATCAAATGCATTGTGGTTAAGGAACGGTGACCGATTAGATACTACAGTAAAAGGAAAAAATGAAGTCGTATTATATCTGTTAAACAACACTTGTAACAACACAGGGATATATGAATGTTCAATATTTAATAATTTTGGAATGAAGGTTACCAAATTAAAAAATCTGGAGGTATTATGTAAGTATAATCTTTTCATATTTCACGACAAAATGTATTATTATTGTTATTATTATTATTAATAAAAAAACTCATTCAAAGTTTATGCAGATATTCATTGTTCTGTA
The DNA here is from genome assembly GCA_029721355.1 of Tegillarca granosa. NCBI lineage: Eukaryota > Metazoa > Mollusca > Bivalvia > Arcoida > Arcidae > Tegillarca > Tegillarca granosa. The sequence goes on along the minus strand of JARBDR010000915.1, from coordinate 800,576 downwards.
ATATTTTACATAACAAAGCATTAAAAGCAATTATAATTTTAAATATTCAAATGTATTGAATCTTATAAGTTGCATTTGTTGTTTCTTGAAGTTGATTCATACAAATTATTTTAAAATAATTCCTTTAGTAGCAGTTTTTGTGAAGTTTTGTTCAAAACTTTTTCAGCATTATTATTGTAATGTTTTTGCTGAAGATAACATTTAATTTTAAATGCAAGAGGCGTTCAACCATTTGCGATTGATAATTACAAAGTGAACACCTTATCAAAAAACTTGAAAAATGAATAATATACTACTACAGTTAGATGATGCCTGTAAAGTCCATCAATAGCTTTTTAATATTTTTTAAAGTTCATATACAATTTTATTCAATGAATTTTAATTATAAGTTTAAGTTTTCTAGGAGTTAAAACGGTCACAACCTAAAAGTTTTAAAGACTTTCATATTTTAAAAATTTGTACAAATTCGGCATTAAAATAATTCTAAATATTTCTCGGTTTTTTATGTCAACAAACTCTTGTCCAGCTAAGGACTTCATATCGGGATGAGAAACGATATCATTTGGACCTATATATTAAAAGTTACAATATCATTAACTGTCTTCTATTATTATAGGTAAACCAAGATTTATAGGTGGCACATCCAAATACACAATAACAAAAAAGATCGAAGGAACAATTGGAGAAAAAATTATAATGAATGAGAAAGTTCAAGCCAACCCAGCACCAGATTTAAAGTTCGTCTCGCAAGATGTGGATGTATCATTTCTAAGTTTATCTAATACATTATATTCTATGTTCATTAGCATTTTAATTTCCTCAGAATCAAATTTTCGATGGTATTCAGTCACTATTGGAAATAATGAAGGAAATATAACAATTTTTATAGAGGTAGAAAAAACAAGTAAGTTAGGTAAGTTTAAAGTTTGTCTCTGAATAACGTCAACTTCTCCAATGTTCAATGATAAGGATTTTAAATGTTCCCAGCAAAGTTGTAATTTTTACATAAGTGTTTGAAACTTGTACTTATTTTACCTGTTTGCGTTTGCCTAGGGACTTGATCACCTTTTATTGCATTAACAAAAACGGATTTTGAAATTAGTATATTCAGGATATAGTGGGTAAATAATCATTGACAACAATCAGAAGTAAAAGAAAAAAATAGGCTTTTAAAATAGTATGTTTTTGTCGCTACAGAAAAAAAAAACAACTTAAAATGTCTTTAATAGTCTCCTTTAAATAAATGTGTTTTGGAAATAAACTAGTCCCTCTCGACGATAACTCAAACCATTCTATGAAATTATTTTGGTCACATAACATTTGGTTTCTTCTGGCATAAGAACATCGCATTAGTCACAATCGGTCATGACCGTTTAATATTACAAAACTGTTTCAAGAAATTATTAAAAAAATATAGACTTCATATTGATTGATGCAGGATTGACAGACTGAGATTAACTACTTAAAATATTTAAATGCTACAGAAACATTTTAATCCTAATAATAGCTAAATATAAAAAAAATATTCATAAATATTCATTATGTTCTTTTTTTTATTTTAGTTAACGATTACAAATTCTTCATTGGAATATCAGTGTCCTTTTTTGCATTCACTGTCATCTCTACATTAATTTACAAAGTGATTAAAAGGGGAATTCAGAATAGAGGTATTTAAACTTTGTTATGTGTACCGTATTAATTAGTATAAGGTGGTTCATTTTTGTAAGAACGTTTAGACTACGTGCTTTTTTGCTCAGAGAAATAAAAATAAGATCTTTAAATTAAAACAATGGTTGTTAGAATTGACTGTTTTACTTACAGCAGTAATAAAACAGAGTAGCGTTTATATATACTTTGTGCTGTAAAAAATGTACCATTTAACAAAATTTTCGGCCATCTAAAATTTAAAATTTATTTAAAACTAAGGTTTGTTTCCTCATGCAAAGCATTCCTTAGCTGGATTTGGATTTGAATAACTTTGGACCTTTTGATTCATTATTTTCAACTGTTTGACTTATGTTTTTTATCTATCAAACTTTTCGGCCTTAGTGTCACTGATGAGGCAAGAATTTCCGAAATGTGCACATCTGGCACATCAAAATTTATATATGTGTGTGTGTGTGTGTGTGTGTGTGTGTGTGTGTGTGTGTTGACATTAAAAGAAAAAATTGTAAATATTCTTTACCGTCAATAATCTCATATTTAATGCTTTCTCCAGGTAACCAAACAGAAAGGTAAGCATCTATACATTTGATTTGCATATTTCATGTTGATTACATATTTCAATATATGATATGTAAAAAGTAAAAAAAAAACAATAGAAACAATAAACATTGTTTTTGTCTATTCACAAAGAGGACAAGGCTATTGATGTCTATAGATTAATCTACGAACAAGGTCATGTGTTCTTTAGATTTGCGATTGCGTATTATGGTCTGTCATATATATAAGCGCGCATGCAGTGCGACTTTTTGACAAACTGCTAGCTTATGAAATCAGTCTGCAGCATAATTATCATTATTATTCTGCACCGGGTGATGCCAACCGCTATGTGAGGAAAACATATCTTAAATTTGACAGTTTTATACATAACACGGCTAAGATTGTCACAAACGATGTTTCGCTTTTGAGGTGAACGCTTTAGCATTGATCGACCGAGACGGTATAAATATTACCAGCTGGAGAAGAGGTAACAATAGAAAGTCCAATCATGTGATACAAATAATAGAATATCCTATCGTGTGATATATAAAATGTTGTCTCCTTTCAAATTTAAGAAGGGTATTGATTTAACTTCACATTCGTTAAGACTTGCATCAATTTAACTTGCTATAAAAATTACATGTTTTAACAGAAAAATTAAATTAATAAATACATAAACAAATGACCAAAATCTTTATTATTATTATTATTATTACTATTATTATTTTGGTATCTTGAATTGTTTTTCACAAATGGATCTCAATTTTATTGTTGTTATTATATGTTTATTTTTAGCTGTTCCGATGATTATGCTGACGCAGGTAAGATATGTTGTATTCTTATTAGTTAATAATCGGAAAAGTGTAATTGATATTGAAAAAATGTCTTCAGCGAAGAGAAACAAATTGTATTTAGGCTACATTTAATGCAGGCAGTCATTTAAAATATTTATACAAATATCATATTATATAATATGACAAGCATTATAAAGATACAAGTTACTTTAAGTTCTTTTTAAAAGAAAAAAAGAAAAAGACAGTATGATTTATTTCGGATTAAAATTTTGATGAACGTTTTATATAGAATTTCAGGAAAAAAGATGACAGAGATAACAGGGATAAATGTGACATATGGGGATCAATAATATTATCTAAAGACCCCTTCAGTACATTCCTAAAGTAAACACGTTTTAATTAACATTATCTATACAACTGACTTATTTCCCGAAACTAAGAAATATTTACTTTTCGGCAGTACTGAGATGATTTCTTGTCAAAACAAAAAAATCAATGCGATTATACAGTTTAATTAAAAGCAAATGACAATTTGCTTTTTTCAAACTCTTCATTTATAGTTTGTAAATCATCTTCATTTTTGTTAATATTTCAGAAGTAGTATTGCAAGAAATCCAGTAAGTATATGTGAAATAATTGAAACGTAAGTGTTTCTGTCTTCAATAAATATAAAAATGTATGTAAACTTCCTGACTTCAACATATAAACATTCAACATATAAAATAGTTGTTTGAACTCGTGTTTGAACGATATTTTGAAACTTCTATTCTGCTTTAAAATATGCGTTCAATGAATTGAAAACCTTTTATCTATAGAAAAATATTCAGTTTCTGTCAATAAAACAATTAATACGGTTTTACTACTTTTTTTTAAAATGATTTTGATCTTGTAGCAGCCTTATTGATCACGACCTAGAAGATGCTAATTTATACGAAAACAGAGTTAGAGAAATCGGTAATATTTTTTTTAATTAAGAGTAAATACCTGTTTATTTGCCACAAATCGCTATATATAGTCTATTTTTGTTTAATCATTTAAGCATTTGTTTCTATATTAGTCATTTGAACTAAAAATCCAATATTTGTTGAGTTAATCTCTATTTTTCTTTTAATAATAGATTTTTGGGGCTAAAGCTTTATATTTTTATTTTTGTTAAATGCTTTCAATCTTGAATTTGTTAAAAATAGATTATTACACTAAGTATGTTAATAATACATAGATCAATGAAATTATCACCCTGTCATCCTTATATGACAATGAAATAGTAGAGACCAAACAATGTAGGAAAAAATGAATACAACCGTCTGCTTTTCATTTTTCAGTAACACTTATTTTCGTTTATATCTTTTTAATCGAAAATATATAATGATTAACAAGTATTTATATTTTTTCAGAGTTAGCGGCAACTGAGTAAGATTTTTCATCTGTTTACATATATTAATGGCGGCAGATCTAACAAGTAAAGCTAGACGCTTATTTCATCAATAAATTTTTGCAGTGACTACATAATTGCAGTACTTGTAAATAGTTAACGTGACATTACATTAATTAGTATCTCCTAATTGATTAAAGAAATATTAACAAGGCAAAATTAACCGCTGTCACTAACAATTTCCTAATACATTTACTGATATTAAAATTGTTTTCTGTACCTCTAATCATTCATTAATATTGCCTTAAACGGAACATTTATGACCTATGGACCGATTTATCTCTGTTTCCGATTCGTGCTTAGGTGATTAAATAATGATAAATGTAATAAAAGTCAAACACGTACACGCAAACAACAACAATAACAACAACAACAACACACACACACACATACATAATTAATTTAAAATGATTTTTTAAATAACTAAAGCAAATTTTTTTCTTGTTGCTGTTTAGTTGTTTGTATGCTCATTATATAAATAAAGTGTTTTTAGTCAGAACACGCCCATCTTAAACTATTTTATTCATATTTGTTTTTTTACAAAGGTCATACGAAAATCTTGCGATATCTGGTGGTACTACTTCATATGAAGAAATCACTGACAAGAAAGGTATAATCATATAAATCGCTTAAAAGTTAAGATAAATGCTTAAAAGTTTACCAGGAAAGACAGGTTGGGTTTAAAACTATCTGCAAAAAGGATTACAAGTCACGTTTTAGTCATGTATTTCTTAAATCATTTATACTTTCCAGAAATTTTTTTAATTTTTGTATCTTGTTTTTATTTGTTTTGTTATGACATGTATTTTTTATTTTTATGAATAAATCACATCATATTTAAATTTATAATATTAAAATATAAAAAAAGAAAAAAGTTATACCATGATCTAATTATAAAATGATATTGTATTGTTTTTCCTAGGTATGGTAAAATCTGACACATCCATAGAAAGGTAATTCGTGTGGTATTATATTATATTGCAAAAGATAAATAAAGGTTTTCATTTCAAATACGATTGGGGTACCAGGCTGAAATTTGTCACTAATTTAAAAAAGGGAAATCTGTGAAAAAAAAATGCATTTTATGAAAGTAGAAGTTTGCCCTTCAAAAATTCAGCTGAACACATTCTTGATTTTTGAGAATTCAATCAAACTTTTAGTCACAAACCGTGATTGATCCACTTTAATCGGTAAAACGTGAAAGTATTTACATTTCTTAACAAATAGGTTATACTGGGTAATTGTGTTGTTAAATAGTAATTTAACTATGAACACCTGGAAGAAAGGCCAAGAAACAGAAGACAAATATTAATCAGTTATTTTATCAATCAACACGTACACTAAATGTTTTTATTGCGAATATTCATGTGCAGCATAAAATAGTGGTTTGTATAAGTTAGTTTTCGTTTATGTTACAAACAGAGCAAGCACAAAGGCAGGAAGCTCTGAAACAGAATGCAGTATGAAAATAGATGAGGATGGATACCTTATTATCACTGGTTTGTAAACCTGTATAACAATTTTAATTACAAAGTAAATTTGAAAAGCATAGCCTGGGTGATGTTTGTTTGAACACAATAATTTTTATCTCTAAGATTGTCTCGTGTTGTTTCTTAATTATAGTTGAAGATTTATATATAGTTGACGTTATTTCTAAATATTTGATCGAACAAATAAGAAGGAATTGAAAATTATAAACCGCAAGAACGTATTTTCTTTATTTTCATTTCATTAACAAATCAATATAAAATTATTATTCTTGTTTATTTGTATTGCGTAAACTTACTACTCTGATCCCTCTTTTTAGCAGATATGACGGCTATGGAGAGTTCAAAAGAAAGGTAATACAATATGATTATCAATAACGGTTGGTTTTAATGCACGAACAATTCAGAGTTTACCCTGTTAGTGTTAAAATGACAGTTCACACACACACACACACACACACACACACACACACACACACACACGTATCAATACTAATATAAACTGCTACACAGTGATCCAAATATCTAAAACAAATAAAGTTTAATTGAATTCTATTTTCTTTCTTTATGGACATAATAAAAGATACACAAATTAAATATCTCTTGTAACATTTATGTACAATTATTAAAAGAAACACAATAACTAACAAGAGGCCCAATAGGGCCTGTATCCCTCACCTGGCACATCCTTATTTGTTCTTTGCTTTTTCTTTTTAAATATATTCAATCAATAAAATATAAAACAAACTCACTAGCAATATCCTTATTTTCTATTATTTCAAGCGCTATGAATCATAAAATTTCTTTCAATTGGCCATGTACTTTCAGAAGATTTAGGCTGAAATAAACCTTATTTGCATGTTACATAATTATTGCAAAAAAGGAAAATTGTACAGAAAAACCCATTACATATGTTTTATCCCCAACATCTAGTTTCTATGTTATAAATTTCAACAAAATCAGTATATACATGTAAATAAACCCATAATGGCCATTTTTCGATTTTTGCTATGGCGGCCATCTTGGATTTCCGACAGACATGTCGGATACAATTTTGAATCTATACCACCCAAGGACCTTCCACACTTCCATATCCTTTCAATTGGCCACGTACTTTAAGAGAAGAAGATTTTCAAAGATTATGGCTAAAAATAAACCTTATTTGCATATTACGTAATTATTACACAAACGAAAAATCGTAAGGAAAAACCCGTTATATATGTTTTATCCCTCGACATCTATTTTCTATGTTTTAAATTTCAACAAAATCAGTACAAAAATAAACCCAAAATGGCCATTTTTTTTATTTTTGTTATTTAGAGTAACGGCAGCCATCTTGGATTTCTGACAGACATGTTGGATACAATTTTGAATCTATACCACCTAAGGACCTTCCGCACTCAATATTGTTTTCAAGATAATAAGCAATTTAAATCTTTTTTTTGCAGCTGTGACCTTGACCTTTCAACATATAACCTTGAACCATACATGAAAATGATTGTCATGTCAATACCTACAATATTCTAATATACATGCCCATACAAAAAGTTTATAGTTTTCAAGATAATTAGCAATTTAAGTCTTCTTTTGCAGCTGTGACCTTGACCTTTCAACATATGACCCTGATCCATATATCAAAATGATCGTCATGTCAATACCTACAATATTCTAATATACATGCCTATACAAAAAGTTCATAGTTTACAAGATAATTAGCCTTTTAAGTCTTTTTTGAAGCTGTGACCTTGACCTTTGAACACATGATCTTGAACCATATATCAAAATGATCGTCATGTCAATACCTACAATATTCTAATATACATGCCCATACAAAAAGTTCATAGTTTACAAAATAATTAGCATTTTAAGTCTTTTTTGAAGCTGTGACCTTGACCTTTCAACATATAACCTTGAACCATATATCAAAATGATTGTCATGTCAATACCTACAATATTCTAATATACATGCCTATACAAAAAGTTTATAGTTTTCAAGATAATTAGCAATTTAAGTTTTCTTTTGCAGCTGTGACCTTGACCTTTGAACATATGACCTTGATCCATATATCAAAATGATTGTCATGTCAATACCTACAATATTCTAATATACCTGCCTATACAAAAAGTTCATAGTTTTCAAGATAATTAGCAATTTATGTCTTCTTTTGCAGCTGTGACCTTGACCTTTGAACATATGACCTTGTATCATATATCAAAATGATCTTTGTCACAATACCTACAATATTCTAATTTACATGCCTATACAAAAAGTCAATTGTTTTCAAGATAATAAGCAATTTAAGTTTTTTTTTGCAGCTGTGACCTTGACCCTTCAACATATGACCTTGAAAATATATTAAAATGATTGTCATGTCAATACCTACAATATTCTAATATACATGCCTATACAAAAAGTCAATTGTTTTCAAGATATAGTGACAAATATATAATTTTAAGCAATTTTCCCACTTAGTACCTTATAATTTCCCCATTTTGAGCCCCATGGCTACCATTTGTGCAAATCTGAAACTAGATGACCTAGGGATGGTATAAATGAAATAACTAAGGTATATCTCTTGTACATTCAGAGGAGAAGATTTTTAAAGTTTTTCACTATTTCCCCCCTTATGGGGCCCCAAGGGGACATAACTCTTTCATTTTTGCAAATCTGAAAGGGCTTCACCCAGGCATAATGGTAACCAAGTTTCATCAAATTTGGCCCAGTGGTTTTGGAGAAGAAGATTAAAATGTAAAGTTTACGGACGGACGCACGCACGCACGCACATACACACGCCGCATCATACCATAAGCTCACGCTGGCTAAAGCCAGGTGAGCTAAAAAAACCGTAGGTGTCAGCGGATGTATATTCTACTTTATTAAATAAAATCTACCATGAAAGATAGGAAAATAGTCAACACACGTGTTCTTCTCATTATTATTTAAGTCTATTAAAAATTACTCGGTGTTTATTTATTCTGTTTTGAATACACGGGGTAAAACCCAAGCATTTTTGACTTGGTTTACTAGTCTTTTGTTTTTCAGGTAAAAATAAATCTAACAAAAAACATGACAGGTCAATAATGATATTTTAAGAATATATAATTTCAATACTAGTGTGTCAACAATCAACATGGTTTATGCTATATGTTTGAAGTGAATTTTGAACTACCCGAAAAATCATCGCGGACCCACACTCTCACAATATACGTCAAAGAGTTTTATCGCATCCCTAATGTTTATGAAACATTAAAATCACACACAAACACACACGTGTGTTCTAAAACAGAAAAAAAAATTTTGTCTTTTTTCGTTTCTGGAGAGAATTTAGGTCTTAACAAATCGTTTTTTCATTATTTATATATTTTGTTTTTTTTTTAAAAAGAGAAAATAAATAATAGAATATAAAATTTTTTTAATTATTTAACTTTATTTCTATAATTTTATAGATTTAGTAGTCAACCGAAAATATTGAATATTTCCACAAACGACGATGAAGGTTACATTAAAATGAAAGGTATAATATAATATGCATTTAAAAACATCTATAAATACATTTCAATTTTTATCTAACAATCTAGCGAATGCTTGGTGTTGTATTATAACATTTATATTTATTTTTTTAAAGGTTTTGTACAACTACCATTATAAACTGCAATTTTGAAACACAGATAACCAAAACTGAATGAAGTTTAAGGGCAAAGTCTTTACTTTTAGACAAACCCATTAGCCTTGTTGATACAAACTTCATGTTAAAGAACTCCCATATAAACTTTTGTCTTCAGCGGTCAACATCACTTTCGTTTACATTTTTTTTACAATAAATATGGTTTTATTAAATAACATCAATAAATGATTGTCATAAAGTTGTGCATTCAAATTTTTAAATTTCAATCAGAGATAGAACAATATTATCATAACTTATTTAAATATAATTAATATATTGGTTTTTATTTCAATGACATATTTACAGTATATGGTGTTTAACATTCTAGTTCCAGGAATTCCAATGCGACACAACACGATTTGAAATAATATACTGTGGATAGTGAAAGAATAGAACGTTTAAAGGTTCTCTAAAAAGAAATTTAAAAAAGAAAATCAACAAAGAGACAAAATAAAAATTACGCATACCTTATATTAAACCTTATATCATTTACTTTCTTTGCTAATTATGTAAAATTATATAAAAGACATTTTTACAACATAATCTTTATTGAAAACATATTCTGGAGGAGTTACTAGAAATGAAAAGTTTTAATAGAATAAAAAATATACATATATGGGATGAGTATAGTGAAAGGGGCATAACTCTGTTCAGAATATAATTTTTTTGGTAATCAGACGGTATGGCTACTATTTATAAATCCTAGAGTTTAAGAATATTGAATGTTCAGTTTGCCTGTGTGTGTGTGTGTGTGTGTGAGAGAGAGAGAGAGAGCGCATATTAAATGACGGTATAAAAATGCTTAATATGCATAAGTGATTTAAAATTCAAGTTATTTTTAATATTTACAATTATGCCATATTGTTTTTAGAACCTTTTGTATCACAAAAAGGTATTAAATATTAAGCGTTTTAACAGTTTAAACCACATAAAAATAAAAGTTTAATGGTAACATTTAACGAGTCTTGTGGTGTTTACATTTTACAATTGGCGGTTATTCAGAATTTAGACATCCAAGTCTTTAAAACAAAGTAAATGTATTGAATTAATATATGTTTATAATAAAAGTCGACCAGATTCTGATCAAAATTATGAGCAAAAAGTAATGACCATTGCAGAAAATGCTACAAAGATGTTTTCATTCAACCCAGTTTTAATGATGAATTTTGTAGCAAAACTTTTTTAAAATTTTTTTTTCACAAAAGCAATGATTTTGACTATAAAATCAGAAATTAGAAAATGTCCCTTTTTTTTTTTTTTTTACATGTTTTGAAATTGCTTTGACCTTTCAAATAACAATGAATTGGTGTCTTGTTGAAAGAGCTTAATTCAGTGTATTTCAAAAGCAGTTAAAGTTTAATGCTTATACAAATACATTTGTTTTAAGGTGATTGTTTGAACAATTATGACATCCCCTAGATTTGCCTTGTCTAAGTGAAGTTTAAGTAATTCTAGCTCAGGTCAAGATTCTTTTACTTATATATTAAGGCTATAAGGTAAGGAATAATGAAGGAAACCGGGGTTTCTTAGAATAACTAAGGTCAATTGGTAAACGACAAATTACTCAAGATATCTTCCTGAGATGGGTTTGAACTTGACATTGAATTGCGATGTGATCTGCTCTTTAAACATTTCACGTTTATTGTAATATTTTCCATATTTGTTGTAGTTAATTAATGTTTTTGAGTCTGCTTTCGGTATATATAATGCCTTAAAACGCCTAGATTCGAATCCAGCGCAGGCAGATCCTACTTACGAAGGTCTGTGTTTTTGTACAATTTCCTCCAACATTCTGACTGCCTCGATATAGTTCAGAAATCTTGACTTGAGGGTAAAACACTATTAGTCCTATATATATCAATTTGTAGTAATTGTATTCATGTCAAGAGTCTAGTGTAACATTGTGTTGTCATTTATATGAAATAATGTATTACTTCTGATGTAAACATGACCTACAATACATAGAACAATCTGTGGAAATTACATTACAGTTTTAAAAATTGTATCAAAGAATGAGTCTCAAAAAGCCGAGCGATCGGCCTATAGGGAAAATGCCAAGACACAAGGTTACACCTTTGGGAGACCTTTATATCCCAACATCGATTCGAGGCCAAATGCAAATTAATGTTAGCCTAACATCTCTTTTACTAGGAACAAAACTGAATATGAAAATATGTCATTGGCCGTTTTCTCACTATTATTACCTGTGATTGTGTAGAGCAAAATTCACAATATATGATTTTCGCCTGTGAACTAGGGCAGTGCAGTGTCATCGACAGTCAAGGTCACCTGTATAAACAATCGCTCATGAATAAGAGATTTGTGAAGTGATGCCTGAAAACATTTAAGTGATCTTACAGCCGGTTGGCAGTGCCGTTGTAACGAACAGAAAAAGAGTTAAATTATAAGCCGATCAAAAACTTGTTCGTCGGGGAGGAAAACATTTTTTTGATCCCATATTTTTTGCGATATCAATATCAATATTTTATGGGTAAAATTTTTGCGAATTTTTTCATCTGCAAAATCACAAAAACTAAAACCACAGCAAAAAAATCCTAATTTACGGTATATTTTTTGTTGTGAAAACTATGTAAACATATCAGATGCAAGGATGGAGTAAAGAAATTAAGTACCATCCCCAGTCAGATTCATTCACTCTTGTTGAGGTGGTCAGATAACAACAGAGAGCAAGTTTCTGACAAAGTTTTTCTTGCTAGGATTTGTAAGGAAGAGATTTGAACTTTGTTAATGAGTTATTGTGGGAACTATTATGTTCGAACTGTTTAAATGTTGGTCTTCAAACTGAATTGAACCAAATTCAACAGTAAAGATGCGAATTGAATTCGATAAGACTACACAAATTGGAAGAACTCCTCAAAATCCAAAATTATCTCGAGTCTGACTTATCAAGAATGGCACAGAAAAAGCTAAATAAATTCTATAAAAAGTCCAATGAGACTGGAATTTCAAGAGAATGTGTAGAAAATGACATCCCATTTGTATATACACATAACCATGTAATGTTAATGAATGTCATTAAAAAAAACTAAATTTCAAGTGGTAGTTATAAATCAAAAATACAAAACCACACCATCCTTAAAAGTAAAATACAACCAAAGAATTTGAAACAGCTACTAAAAAGACCTAATTTTGGACTGGGAACATAAAAAAAGAAAGATGGCACAACAGTACGATCAAACTGGAACTTCACATGCAAGACTGAAATTTTATTATAATTTAAATAAATTAAATCACATGGTTAGAATTCAATTATCTCCCTTTGGCCATATGTTTAAGCTTCTCAAATAATGCCTTTAAAAAAACTTCCAAAAAATGTTTGAATACGGCCATGTGAAATGTTTTATCTAATTGGAGCAAATAAAGAGTTTAGTAAAGGTTTTAAACCTCCTAGTGTGTTGCACTGATGGCATTATACAGCATTTTGTAATACTGAACACTTGATGAAAATCAGTCACTACCAACTTTCAAGTGTTGAATCAGACATGGGCGGGTTCGAAACCACGGCCTTCCACTTACAGAGCGAGCATTCTACCAGCTGAGCTACTGCAGTTATTGGAGCAAATTAAGAGAAAGAGAAGTAAATATTAGATTGGTGAGAGTCCTGATCAATCAAGGTAAATAAAAATCCCTAAAATCCCCAAATCCCTAATCCCTTCAACAAGGAAAACAAGCTCTACAATAAAGTTAAAAGACAAAATAATAATAATAAATTTTGGCAGTACAATGAATAATTTCAAAATCATGAACCCCTTAAGTATACCAATGCCGCTATGTCCTTGACCTTTGAACCTATAACCTTGAAACGTAAATCAAAATGATGATCATATCAATATCGACAATATTCTTATACACATACCTATACAAAAAAGTTAATAGCTTTCAATAAAATTAACAATTTAAGTCTTCTTATGACAATGGGCCACATTATTTTTCCATTGCTTTACATTATAGGGTTTGCAGTTTAATACAATAATTGAAATTCCAATCTAAACACATTATACATAAAAAAAATAGCAATTCAAGTCTAACACATGTTCAAAAGGTCATACCTTCTTGATCAATCAAATCTCTGGTTACTATGAAAACTTTCAAACCTTCCACATCAGCTGTAACATCTAGGAAGAAGTTGACCACTTTACTTAGTCTGTTCCTCCACTGCATACAAACACCTTGCATGGCAAATACTAGCATTTTCTGGAAGTGCACACCCTGCCCTTTAGTTCAAACACTCCAAACATGTACCAATTCTTTATGCAGGCAAGACTGAAAATTAAAGAAACAAGAGGGCCATGACGGCCCTGGACGCTCACCTGAAAATGATGTACACTCAGCTTGATTTTGGCAAACTTTTCTTAAAAGAGATTTTTCCTATATTTCGAGCTAGTAACCTACTTATTGACCCTTACAAACTTGGGCTAGCTTTTTTCAAGAGCATCATTCTGACCAAGTAAGATGAAGATTGGACTACAATTGGGGCCTCAGAGGTGTTAAAAAGGTTTTTTCTACAATTTGACCTAGTGACCTAATTATTGACCCAACATGGCCAATATAAGAATTTGAGCTAGTATTTGTCAAGAGGTTGATTCTGACTAAGTTTGATGAAAATTGCACTAAAACTGGGGTCTCAGGAGTGTTCACATGGTTTTCTACAAATTGACCTACCGACCTACTTTTTGACCCAACATGACCCATATACAAACCTAAGCTAGCGTTTGTCAAAGGGATCATTCTGACTAAGTTGGATGAAGATTGCACTAAAACTGGGGTCTCAGGAGTGTTCACATGGTTTTCTACAAATTGACCTACTGACTTACTTATTGACCCAACATGACCCATATACAAACAGAGGCTAGCTATTGACAAGAGCATCATTCTGACTAAGAGTGATGAAGATTGGACTAAAATTGGGGCCTCAGGATATTAAAAAGGTTTCTTTATAATTTGACCTAGTGACCTTATTGTTGAACCAACATGGCCCATATACGAACCTAAGCTAGCTGTTGTCAAGAGGATCATTCTAAGTTTGATGAAGATTGCACTAAAACTGGGGTCTCAGGAGTGTTCACATGGTTTTCTACAAATTGACCTAGTGACCTACTTATTGACCCAACATGACCCATATACGAACCTTAGCTGGCTTTTATTAAGAAAATCATTCTGCCTAAGTTTGATGAAGATTTGGACTAAAATTGGGACCTCAGGAGCGTTAACAAGGTTTTCTTACAATTAGACCTAGTAACTTAATTATTGACCCAACATGGCCCATACACAAACCTCAGCTAGCTTTTGTCAAGAGCATCGTTCTGACAATGTTTTATGGAGATTGGACTAACATTGGAACCTCAGGAGCGTTAACAAGGTTTTCTTACAATTAGACCTAGTAACCTAATTAATGACCCAACATGGCCCATATTCCAACCTCAGCTAGCTTTTGTAAAGAGCATCATTCTGACAATGTTTTTTGGAGATTGGACTAAAAAGGGGGCCTCAGGAGTGTTAACAAGGTTTTCTTACAATTTGACCTGGTGACCTACTTACTGACCCAACATGGCCCATATACGAACTTGAGCTATCTTTAGTCAAGAGGATCATTCTGAGACAGTTTGTTAGAGATTGGACTCAAATCGTGGCCTCAGGAGTGTTAAGAAGATTTTCTTAGAATTTGATCTGGAGACCTTCTTATTGAGCCAACATGGCCCCTATACGAACCTTAGCTGGCTTATATTAAGAGGATGATTCTGACTAAGATTGATGAAGATTGGACTCAAATCGTGGCCTCAGGAGTGTTAAGAAGATTTTCTTACAATTTGACCTGGTGACCTACTTATTGACCCAACATGACCCATATACGAACCTTAGCTGGCTTTTATTAAGAGAATCATTCTGACTAAGATTGATGAAGATTGGACTAAAATTGGGGCCTCAGGAGTGTTAACAAGGTTTTCTTACAATTTGACCTAGTGACCTACTTCTTGACCCAACATGGCCCATATACGAACTTGAGCTAGCTTTTGTCAAGAGGATCATTCTGAGAAAGTTTGATTAAGATTGCACTCAAATTGTGGCCTCAAGAGTGTTAACAATCAAAAGTTGATGCACGACGGACAATGACCTACAAAATAGCTCACTTGAGCACTTTGTGCTCAGGTGAGCTTAAAATACACTAGAAGTTGTGATCTATATCCTTATGCAAATATGGCCTTAACCTTTGAACCCTTGACCTTGATCTGTATATCAAAATCAAAATCTATCAATACCTACAATATTCTTATACACATATCTATACAAAAAGTCAATATTTTTCAAGATAATTAGCAATTTCGGTTTTCTTATCTTCTTATGACCTTGACCTTTGAATGTATGACCTTGAACCATATATCAAAATGATCGTCATGTTATTACTTACAATATTCTAATACACATGCCTATAGAAAAAGTTTATAGTTTTCAAGATATATTGACTATTAATTTTGCAATTTACCCACCAAGTGCCTTGCCATTTCCCCATTTTGAGCCTTGAGGCTTCCATTTGTCCAAATCTGAAAATAAATGCTATAAATAAAATAACTAATGTATATACCTCTTGTACATTTATAGAAGATTTTTAAAGTTTTTAACTTTTTCCTCCTTATGGGGCCCTAAATGTGCAAATCTTAAAGGCCTTCGCCAATGCATGATTGTAGCCAAGTTTCATTAAATTTTTGTTTTGGTGGAGAAGATTAAAATGTTAAAATTTTACGCATGAAGGACGGCGCATGACAGACAAAGCACGATGCATGATGGACAAAGATGAATAGCAAAAGCTCATCTGAACTTTCAGCTCAGGTGAGCTAAAAAACCTGCTTTATCAAAAGTATAAAATCACTGATTCGTCACAAATCAATCAAACCTCATCATAAATTTGAATTTAATAACATACACAATGAAGTTTACAAGTAAATAAATAAAGCAATAGAAAATATTGAAAAACAAGAGGCCCAAGATGGCCCTAATTTGCTCACCTGAGTTTAAATGTAACTGGTATGTCTTGATAATAACAGGTAAGTCATAACATGTTGCCTCAACAGAAGTGGTTTCAGAGAACATTATTTTTATTGTTTTGGTTTCCAGCTATGTAGGTCACTGTGACCTACTTTTGGTAGCAATAGCAACCAGAAACACAAATGTGAATGGCAATGGTCTATAGATGCTATTGACTAATATGAATGAAATGTGACCAATAGTGTCTGGGAAGGAAGTCTTTTGATGGATGGATGGCAAAATTCCTGTCCATAACAAAAGCTCACATGAGGAATTTTTAGATCCGGATTTAAGACTTTACAGATTTGACACATAATTTCATAAATTAAAATATTTTTAAAAAAAATTGTGAAAGTCAACTGCAAATTATTTCAAAGAAATTGTTCAATTAGTTTAAATTATGTCACATAACATTGATTTTGTAAAACCAAAAACAAAATATTTCAAGGTTTTAGCTATATCTACATATCAGTTTCACACTTATTTCAAAAATAATAATTACACTAAAAAGTAAAAATTCATAAAATCTCTTCCATGCACCATTGTAAGTCATAAAATTCAGAAATTTAAAAAAAAGAAAGAAAAACAAAAGTGGCCTCACTGGGATTTGAACCTTCGACCCTTGGGTTGCTAGAATTGAAAATGAAAAATGCCGAAAAATGTGACTTGTCAAACATATGTTTCTTCACATAAGAAAATAATGTCTGGAAAAAGAATTCACCTAAATTTATTCATTATTGTAATTTTGGTAAAAAAGTACTATTTACAATGTATAAAAAATAAATGCAAAAACGCGTAACCTAATTTTTCACAAAAATTATTGAAATTCACAAACTTGGTATATGAGATGCTTTAGATGCCAAATATCACATCAGATTTTTTCTCAGTGAAGTGGTTTTGGAGAAGAAAATTGTTTTGGGGTTTTCAACTATGTAGGTCAATGTGACCTACATTTGGTAGCTATGGCAACCAAAAACA
This sequence comes from Tegillarca granosa, assembly GCA_029721355.1. Classification (NCBI taxonomy): domain Eukaryota; kingdom Metazoa; phylum Mollusca; class Bivalvia; order Arcoida; family Arcidae; genus Tegillarca; species Tegillarca granosa. The sequence continues at coordinate 782,977 of JARBDR010000915.1, read as the reverse complement.
CAAATCTGAAAGGCAATGTTCTATAGATGCTTTTGACTAAGATTGAACGAAATGTGATGAGAAGTTACTGAGAAGAAGTTGTTTGAAGCATGTTGACAGATGGACGGACGACGGACCATGGCGGGTCTGCCTCTATTAATACCAATAGCTCACATGAGCACTTTGTGCTCAGGTGAGCTAAAAATATATGCATATAATGATTTATATATCTTTATATATATTGCTCAAACCAGACGGTCATGAAAATAAAAAGGAAAGACAACTCAAACAAAATCTCATTGTTGAGAATTCAATTATCTCCCTTTGACCATAACCAGTCTGCCTTTATTTCAAGGACTGTTTGAATAAAGATAAGTTAAATGTATTATCTAATTGTGGCACATAAAGAGGATGAGAATAAAAATATAAGCTTGGTAATAGTCCTGATAAATCAAGATGAAAACCACTGCCACACGATTTAGTGAAAAAAATATAAACATAGAATTTGATTTGTGGGGCTGCTATCATTTCCATATGGCAGTTATTCTTAATTAAGATATAGGTTTTATGCTACTTATTCTTACTGGTATGTTGCAAGATTTAGTCATGGGATAGTGAAAAAAACGGTCAAATTAGGCCAACAATATTTGTTTAACACTAGGATCTGCCTAAGTGTGATACAAACCAAGGTTGAGATGCTGTGATCTGCAAGAATGTGTTTTAAATTTTGACCACAAAATTTACTTTCAATTCCCTAATATTTTTTCAATCATTTTCAGTATTTTTAATGGTTTACAAATTTGGATTTTTTAACTTTCATAAACATATCATACATGTATGTTACATATAAAACATAACAGATAAGAAATGAATAATAAAAATCTACATTATGTAACAGGTGAAGGCCTGGGTGATTTCCTTCAGTCTACATGTTATGTAAAGTAAGTACCCAGGGTGGGCTTGACCCCACTGAACCTGTTACAGAACTGATTATAGAAATCTAATAATGTAACATAAACTGGGGTATCCCCATTGGAAAAAAATGACAAATGAATATCTTCCTTCTGGAAATTGTAAGCCTAGTAATTTACATCATATGGAATGAAAGAAAAAAAAAATATTTCATGTATTTAGGAGAACTTAACCTGCCATGCAATCACAATGATTGGCTATCACTGATCCAGACATTACATGTAGGCTCTGATTTTTCTGGCTGTGGTCAACTTTGTTTATCAACAAAACCATGTCTTTTTGAACCCACCTTGAATACACAGTTCTCAAATACCCAGAGTCAAAGTAATTATAACTTACAACGCTTTTGCTATTTCATTTTTCTAGCGTGAATACTCCTTGAGTTTCAGATAGTGTACAATTTGTAGATGTGATACAATGTACATTGGGTAGACTTTTCACCTAAAATTTAAAATTTCTTTTTTTTAATAAAGTTAATTTTTTATATTCTTAGGTGCTAATAATAACAAAGTAATTTAATTTTCGGAAAATCAATGATATCGAATAAACAAAAAGCCCATGGGCCTTAATGCTCACCTGAGAATTTGCCCAAAATTGTTTGCAAAGTAGAATAGAAAATGACTGTATTTACAGAAACTTTCCAAATTTTTGTCAAAACTGCCACAATATTTAATCAGAAATATTTAGTAACAGTTATTTAGTTTCAGAGAAGTTTAAAAAAGTGTTAATGATGCATGCACACATACACACTCTAATTCACTATCAAATATGCACATACACACGCTGCTTTATGCCATGGTTAGGTGCTAAAAAGTTGACTTTTATTGTATATATAACAAAATGTATTTTTAAGGAAAATAATCATAAGATTAAGCTTAATAATTCAATAAAAGAGACATAAGTTTTACCTCATTTACTGAACTTTCTACACTATAGTATGTTCTTTATTTCAAAACATATTTTCACTCTGCAAAATAAATATATTTTTATAACTTAAACATGTCATTTAAAAATTCCCTCCTGACATATTTATTATAATCATTATTATTATTATTATTATTATTATTATTATATAGATATATAATTTAAAAAAATAAATAAAATATAAAATAAAATCATATAAAACAAAATGAAATAAATAGCAACTCTAATGCTGCCACATTCATGTCACCGTGAATGTCGACAAGTGAACTGATAAAATATCTTAGACAAGGAACTCCCCAGTGGGGATTCAAACCTAAATGGTTAGAGGCGATGAACCCTAAACAGAAAATTTCTAAATCATCATGCCATGTTGTCAACAATACAAGATCAAAAATGAGATATTGCAAAACAAACTCAATTCTTGATCCAAGGTGAAGTTTGCTCTGAGGAAGTGGGTGGCAAAGTATTTTAAAACTCGTTGTCAGTCCTATAATTCTCTCTACATGGATCTGCTTTGAAGCAACCCTGCGGTCATGAACTACTTTCTCTGGTTCTAACTGACTCTTCCCTTTCAGCATAGTGGGTGTATTTACTAGCATATCCTGTGCAGTTAACACATCTTGGATCATCATTCCCCTGTCGGCCATGATCCTGTCATATTTTTCTAAAAGATTTTTTGATTTATTCAACAGTTCTGATTTTTTTCTATAATTTGACTGTCATTTTCAGACCCTCCATAAGCTTTGGAAATTTTGAACTGCTCCCTTTGGAGTTATGACAATCATAGTTTTGAGGGTATTCTTATATGATGACCAGGTAATAGACGGTTTGTGAATAGGTAACTCTGTTGCATTAAAAATTACACGGGGATTTTTAAATTTAAGTCGAAATCAGTGGGCATATGATCTTGAATAACTTCTTTTGATGGCCAGATGTATAGTTCTTGTAACTGAAAGTATAAAAAATTTATCAAGGTAACTATTACTCTAGAAACTGTGGCTTCAGATATCTATAAAAATTGTGAGAGTTAAACATCTTCTTTGGACTGACAGAGTTTTATGAGAGTTGAAAATAACTGACCTATAGGGTCTAATCGAGAGCATTGGTAGCTCAATTAATTAGCACTTGACTTAAGGCAGTGAAAGATAGACATAAATGTATCATAATTGTTAAAACCTGTATAATAATTAATATTTCATCATTCTATGGTTGTTCTTGTAATTTTCAATGGAAAACTTGAATGGAATAACAATTGCACATTGTATTTGTTGGTCTTTCTTCATTGACTCATGAATTGAGGAAAATTCAATTTCATATTGAACTCTAAAATTTTTAACAGCTGGTGCCAGCCCCAAGTTGACATAAAGCTTTGCGATTCTTTAAAAACATGGACTGGGAGTTGACTTCCTTTGTGTCTGACCACTCAAACACAGGAGGATTTCATACCAGTCAAGATAATTTCACTTATATGAAGAAGTCAACAACTAAATGGGAATGACAGAAATTGTGTTTGGTCACCACACTAAGCAAACTTAGCCAATTGTATATAAAACTGACACTATTTTTTACAAATCTGGTTGGTCAATGTTGCATAATAGACTATTTCCTTGATATCAATATTTGCATAATAACACTTTACCTGTGAATTTTTACCGGTAGTCATATACATGTGTCATTGACTCAAAGTTAAGAATTGCAATCACTTTCATAACATCAGCTGTTTATTTGTTCAATATTCTTCATTTATTAAGTCTACATTTAAATCTCATCGACTGAAAAATACAAAACAAAAACCACAAAGCAACACGAACAACAATAAGTCAATATAAATAAAAAACTTCTTGATACCCAGAAACTTTTAAAAATTAAAACCAAAACAGATAAAAATTTACAAAATAAAAATGTCAATCTGTTAAATATGAAATAATTTACAATGGTATATTTAAAACAAAAGGGCCATAAAGGCTCTGGACGCTCACCTGAAAATGATGTACACTTAGCTTGATTTTGGCAAACTGGGGCTTCTATTTTTATAGAGATTTTTCCTATATATCAAACAAGCGTCCTACTTATTGACCCAACATGACCCATAAAGAAACCAAAGCTACCATTTGTCAGGAGGATCATTCTCAGCAAGTTTGATAAGATTGGTATAAAATTGAGCCCTCAGAGGTGTGTTCACAAGGTTTTTATATAATTTGACCTAGTGACCTAATTACTAAAACAACATAACCAGAAAACAAACTTCAGCTAGCTTTTGTCAAGAGGATCATTCTGACTAAGTTTCATGAAGATTGGACTAAAGTTGAGCCCTCAGATGTGTTAACAAGGTTTTTATATTATTTGACCTAGAGACCTACTTATTTACCAAGCATGACCGATATACAAACCTGAGCTAGCTTTTTTCAGGAGGATCAAACTCAGCAAGTTTACTGAAAAGTGGTCTAAAATTCAGCCCTCAGATGTGTTAACAAGGTTTTTTTTTATAATTTGACCTAGTGACCTACTTATTGACCCAACATAAGCAATATAAAAACTTGAGCTAGCTTTTTTTAAGAGGATCATTCTGACTAAGTTAAATAAAGATTGGACTAAAATTGGTGCCTCAGGAGTGTTAACAAGGTTTTTCTATTATCTGACCTAGTGACTTACTTATTGACCTTACATGGCCAATAAACGAACTTGAGCATTTGTAAAGAGGATCTTTCTAAGCAAGTTTAATGAAGATTAAACTGAAATTGGGGCCTCAGGACTGTTAACATGGTTTTTCTATTATTTGACCTAGAGACCTACTTTTTTAACCAAAATGGCCAATATATGAAATTGAGCTAGCATTAGTCAAGAGGATCATTCTGACTAAGTTTGATAACGATTGCACTCAAATTGAGGCCTCAGTAGTGTTAACATGATGTTTCTATTATTTGACCTAGTGACCTACTTATTGACCCAAATGGCCCATATGCAACTTGAGCTAGCTTTTGTAAAGAGGATCATTCTGACAAAGTTTGGTGAAGATTGCACTCAAATTGGGGCCTCCGGATTGTTAACAAGGTTTTTCTATGATTTGACCTAGTGACCTACTTACTGACCCAACATGGCCTATATTCAACTTGAGCTAAGTTTGTCAAGAGGATGAATCTGACAATTTTTGATGGAGATTGCACTCAAATTAGGGTCTCAGGAGTGTTAACAAGTTTTTTCTATTATATGACCTAATGACCTACTTATTGACCCAACATGGCCCATATGCGAACTTGAGCAAGCTTTTGTCAAGAGGATCATTCTGAGCAATATTGATTAAGATTGCATTCAAATTGTGGTCTCAGAGGTGTTAACAATCAAAAATTGACGCACGACGGTCAATGACCCATCACAATCGCTCTCTTGAGCATTTTGTGCTCAGGTGAGCTTCAATAAATAAAATGAATCATACAACAGATAACATCACAACTGATCAAACATGCATCACTCAAAATAATAAAGAGGAGCAAACCGTTTAAGTGTATATTATATTCATATTAATACTATACTTTGACATGTTTGACCTTTCACTAAATAGATCACTATAGGGACTTACAATGTACACACAGAGAACCCCTAGCTCCTCTTAGTTATGGTTTTGTACTTTCACAAAGTGCTGATTTTGAAATATAAACTTCTTTTAACATATGCAAATACATGTATGTGTAAAAAATGTGTCAATATTTGAAAAGAAGAAGAATTTTGTACAGAATGTATAACTAATGATAATGTTGATATAGTACATAACAATGACACATACCTAATAATGTATCTTTGTAGTCATTTTTATTAAAGTGGTTATGAAACACAATGTCTTCATTCCTGTAACCGGAAGTTCTGATCTAAGTCAGATGAAAAATGAAAAAGCATTATCTTATTTCAGCACTGCAATAGGGTTCGTTATCTAGGTCATGGTATAATTCTTAACTGCTAACTTAACTAAAAATTAAACTAAAACATTGATTTTAGCAAATCTTTTTATGTATATACTGTTTTGAAAAATTTATACAATAGAAAGTATTATATTAACATTTTCAAATTACAAAGTGGAATGAGAACAATTTAATTAGTTAACATGAGAGAGATGGCCGGTGACGAAATGCAAGTTAAGGAAACTTCAAACATCGAAAAAAACTGGCAAAAGTAACTGTTAATTGGCATAAAACGGAAGTAAGCTTAGCTTAAAGGAAACCATTCTATGGGACATAATTCCTACTGTGAAAGAAAAAAATAAATAAAAATAAAAAATTTAAAAAAATAAAAATAAATAAATAAATTAACCTAGCCATTAAAAAAGTAAGAAAATAAAGGACATATCCATAAAAAATAATGAGAAACCCCCAGCCATTATGTGAATAGATTGGCTTTTTACAGCCAGAAACTAAAACAGTTACAGCTTATTCGCCAACCTTGAGAAGGTGAATAAAGGTGACCAAACACTGAAAATGCGCCCGCTTATATACTTTGTTACCTGGTCTAGACCTACAAATTGTCTAGTTTCTTCAGTATTTGATTTACTGTAGCCATTTTACCAAACAGTATTAACATTTTTTGAGCTATTCCCCCTGAGGAAGCTTCTAATAGCTTTAACCATTACACTTGGTCTGATTTCAGGATCATTCAATAAGCAGCTGATTTCCAATCTCCACTCATTGTAGGTAATGTGACCTTTTTATCTACATATAACATTAATATTGACATACATATACAGCGTCAATTAAATCAAGCTGTCTGTAATATTTAATAATTTAGTCAATCCAGCCGAGTGCACAGTGATATGCAGTGGTGCACAGTAACATGCAATGACTAAATGTGATTTATGAAAATGCAAAATCGAGTGAGGGAAAAAAAATATGAAGAAAAATAAGCTGAAAAACTAAATGATACTTGACCAACCAGTGTTTTTGTTTGCCTAAAATTACTACCGAATAAAGGTTTATCCCCAAAAGGCAACAGTGACACACAATCAAATAGTTTAAGTTAAATCCAGTTGTCCAAATTAAAACTGTTCTGACAGACAAAAAATGTTAGATATTTTCACAGTATAAGATCTTTGCAATGAATTTCAAAATTCTGAGCGTAATATGTGACATAAAAAGGGTCCAAATTTTCTCAATCTGAAAGGTAGAAGGTAGTTTTTAGAAACCATAGCAAAATCACCATAGTAAATTCAGTGCCAATATATACCTTGCCTAACTAAATAAACCTGGCAAAAATTAAATTTAAATTTCCACATACATGTAAAACAAAATACAAAAATCAGTAAGCCACACTCACACACACACACATATACACATACTCACACATTCATTCATTAAACAGTCAATGTATTAAATATACACAGGTATGTCAACGTCTGAACACAACAGTCAACATGTGTTTTAAGTGATATTCCCCCGGCATTTACTTACAGTCCGCTACGACTTTAAATCGAAGGGCATGTTGAAACCAATCAATAAATATAGTCTTGGGATAATGTAAAGATGATTCCTGCAGCTAATCCACGAAATAAATAACCAAAAGTCGGAAAATACCTCACAATATCAACAAGAAAGAAGACGTCAGTACACATCCAATAACGCATGCGCAATGCTCCTAAAGTTCTTGTTTTTGACCTAATCTATAGTCTGTCTCACAAAACTATTGACGATCACAGAAAATTTCATTCTAGATCGATCAAAACAGTGATAAATGATACAAAAAAAATTGTACACTTTGTTCGAACCCATGACTCTCACTTTTGAGTCGTATGCTTGAACAATGAACAACCGAGGCATTTTAATAGAGAAAACTAATTAATACAATCTGCACCTTCAATCAGTAAAGTACTTATCTATTCGGATTGTTCGTTACAAAGTGTTTATTGAATAATTAGTGGAACGTCCTGAAAGAGTACTATTTCTAATGGTTCCTATAAGAACGTTCAAGTTTATTTTGAATGGTTTTAGAGCAAACGTTAAAAATAATTATTTATAAATATATAAATAAATTAATAAATTTAAAAAAAAATAACTTGAGTGTTCTTTTATTATTGAACTTGTATTACTACCATTGAAAAAAATAATTAAATGATTTCGACCTTGAGTGCACTGGGGCAAAAATAATATGACCTTGAATAAGTAATAAGCGGTGAAAATTATTTCACGTTTGGTTTCTCTCCAAATAAATTATCTTAACCGTGTGCATTGTAATGGCGTTGAACCTAAAAATTTCACTGACATTGTCCTAGATTTTGGTTCTGCGATGAAAAAAGATTTCGACCTTGACATCCTTCTTAATGAATGGTTTAACCTTGGAGAATGTTATACATAAGTAAAAGAACTTTGAACTTGGCCTTGAAATAAGCAGATTTCAGCCTTGTGGTTTTTGGCTCGCCTGACCAAAACGTCATGTGAGCTTATGGCATGGCGCGGTGTGTGTATGTGCATTTGTGCGTGCGTGGGTCGTTAACACCTATTTTCGACTTCTCCTCTAAAACTGCTGGACAGATACTTAGTCAAAAGCATACATGGGCCGGTGCAATTCAGATTTGTTCATAGCGTTGCCATGGCTATGAAAACTAGGTCAAGGTGACCTAGGGGTCGAAAAATCTTAAAAAATCTTCTCCAAAACTGATGATGGGAACAAAAAGATCTGATGTGATATTAGGCTTCTCTAGAGTCTTAAGCCTATTGTTTGTTCATTTCGTGAAATTTGGTCAAAAATGGGTTACGCGTTTTTGCGTTTAATTTAAAAATTTCATAAAATGGCTTCAAATTGTTATAACTTGCCTATTTGAACAGATAATGACATAAGGTTTTCAGTTTTGACTTTTTGTGAAATGACCTTTAAATTAGGGTCAAGGTCACAAATCAAGGTCATGACCTAATTTGTGATTTATGCAGTTTTAGGCAATTTTCTTGCAAATATTAAGAGATATATGAAATCAAAAGATTGTTAAAATGTTCAGCATGACAAAATTTAAAAAGGTACCAAGTTTTGGAACTATATGATAATCCATGTAGGAGTTGTTGCCCCTGAAATGTTATTTTTGTCTTATAAAAACTAAAATTGTGCATTAGATTGAAAACTATAATCTTTTTGTTTAGGCATGTATATTATAATATTGTAGATATTGTGACAACGATCATTTGGTATATGGTCCAAGGTCATATAATCAAAGGTCAAGGTCACAGCTGCAAAAGAAGACATACATTGCTAATTATCTTGAAAACTATTAACTTTTGTATAGGCATGTATATTAGAATATTGTAGGTATTGATATGACGATCATTTTGATATATGGTTCAAGATCATGTGTTCAAAGGTTAAGGTCACAGCTGCAAAAGAAGACATAAATTGCTTATTATCTTGAAAACTTGAAAATTCCATAAAATTCCATTCCAAAATAAGGTAGATATCGGTGATTTTCTAATAAATCTCTAGAATTCTTAATCAAAAAGGTCGATATCGTCAGGTTTTAGATTTGCTAAAGGATGATAGATGTCCTGATCATTTTGCAGTCATTATTAACTCCCCTTATTTCATCAAATTATTTTTTAGGGCCCGCATCGTGATGCGGGTGCCCTATAGTAATCACCTTGTCCGTCCATCTGTCTGTCCGTTTCCCTTTTCCGCACTATATCTTGAGAAAGAATGGTGGAATTTTTCTGAAACTTGTTTGTGATGATTGGTACATAAGTTCCTCGCTCAAGTTCGATGTTTTCTGCATAATATCTATTAAAGGAATGATGGGATTTTGATGAAACTTGCTTGTGATACTAAGTATATAAGTCCCTCGCTCAAGTTCGATGTTCAACAAATTCCGTGCATACTCAATGAGGCTGCTGCAATCTGATTGGCTGAATGTTTTCCGCACAATATCTTTTAAAGGAATGATAGGATTTCGATGAAACTTGTTTGTGAGACTCAGTAAATACGTCCTTCGCTCAAGTTCGATCATCGATGTTTGACAAGTTCCATGCATTTTAATGAGGCTGCTGCAATCTGATTTGCTGAATGTTTTCCGCATAATATCTTTAGTAGGAATGGTGGGATTTTGATGAAACTTGCTTGTGGTTTTTGGTACTTAAGTCCTTTGCTCAAGTTTGATGTTCGACAAATTCCATTCATATTTGATGAGGCTGCTGCAAATTGATTGGCTGAATGTATTCCGCATGATATCTTAAGAAGGAATGATGGGATTTGATGAAACTTGCTTGTAATACTTAGTACATAAGTCCTTTGCTCAAGTTCGATGTTTGACAAATTCCATGCATATTTAATGAGGCAGCTACAATCTGATTGGCTGAATGTTTTCCGCATTATATCATTAGTAGAAATGGTGGGATTTTGATGAAACTTGCTTGCGTTTCTTGGTACATAAGTCCCTCACTAAAGTTTGACGTTCAACAAATTCTATGCATATTTAATGAGCCTGCATACTATCTGATTTGCTGATTGTTTTAAGCATGTTATCTTCTGAAGGAATGGTAGGATTTTGATGAAACTTGCTTGTGATAGTCCTTACCTTATGGTTCTCGTTCGGTATCTGTAGTAATCCCTTGTCTGTCTGTCCATCCATCCGTCTGTTCATCCGTTTGTCCATTTAGTTTTCTTAAAGTTCTAAATGATTGAACGGATGTTGATGAAAGTTGCTTGCAATACTCGGTACCTGTTCATAAGCAGAGGGTATTATGCTGGGCCTTTCCTCGACATAGGCCTAGTTCTTTTTTGAAAATGAAAGAATTGGGTGTTAAGGTAATTTGTATAAGTCACATTAACAGATAATGTAATGTTACAAAATGTTCATATGATGAATATTCAGCATTTTCCTATAAAAAATTCAATTCATATAAAAAACTGTTCAATTGTTTGTATGGTTTCAATGACAACACACTGAAGAGCTAATTCTGTCATGCAAAATTTTTGATTTAATAGTTGGGCATGCAATTGTTTTTGATATTTTTATGAAGCAATAAAGATATATATGTCTGATGAAAGTAGAAATTTCTGAACACCAGAATTACAAAAGTGTATAAATTTACAAATATTCAACATTTCTTCCCCTATAGTTTAATAGAATTATCCAAAAGTATAGAGAATGGAATATTCTTTTGTAAAAAATAAGGGGTGAAAAAGTTGATTTTCCCAACAGTTAAGTAAGGGTTATGTCCCTTTATCACCAATATGTTGTTTTTTAAGAAAACAAGTGAAAAATTGTGATGTCTTTGTGTTGTGAATTTAGTCCCCGTATGGTCTCATTTTGGGAATAGATCCCAGTTATTTAGATGTTTGTAAATATTTATCATTGAGGAGCTTGTAATTTATAAGTTCTATGTTATTTGTACATGAGAGAAGATATCATTTCATTTGTCATAAAAAAAAGTCATAATTTCTCATGAAATAAATAAAAATTAATAAATATTCCCATGAGATGCTTTATATACTTGATTTGTTATTTTTGGGTTGTGTGAACAAGTAAACTATGTAAACATATCAGATGTATGGATGGAGTAAAGAAATGTAGTAACATGCCCCAGTCAGATTTTTTTCACTCTTGTTGAGTTGAGGTGGTCAGATAAAAACAAAATGACATTCGGAAAGTTACTGACAAAGTTTTTCTTGCAAGGATATGTTGAAATGGGATATGAACTCAGGTTAAAAGAGTTGGTGTGGGGACCATTATGTTCAAATTGTTAAGATGTTTGCCTTCAAACCAAAATGGACCCAAATTGAAGAGTAAAGATGTGAATTGAATATGATAAGACTACACCAATTGAAACAACTCCTCAAAACCCAAAATCATCCCAAGCCTGACTTATCAAGAATGACGCAGAAAAAGCTCAATCAATTCCTTAAAAGTCCATTGAGATTGAAATTTGAAGAGATTGACATTCCATTTGTATCTACACATAACTGCGAAATGTTAATGAACGTCATTAAAAAAAACCCTACCAATTTTACGTTGTAGTTATAAGATGAAAAACATATTACAAAACCACACCATCTTGAAATGGAAAAGACAACCAAAAAATTGGAAACAACACACTATCTCGAAATGAAAAGACAACCAAAGAATTGGAAACACCACACCATCTTGAAATGAAAAAACAACCAAAAAATTGGAAACACCACACCATCTTTAAATGAAAAGACAACCAAAGAATTGGAAACACCACACCATCTTGAAATGAAAAGAAACCAAATAATTGGAAATGGCTACTAAGAACAGCTAAATTCAATACCCAATGAAATATGTTGTATTATTCCTTTAAGGTAGAAAGATTTGGAGATTCTAGATGTGATACATGTTCATATTCGGAAACATATTTAGAACTCAAAAAAAATGAAAGATGGCGCAACAGTATGACCAAACTGGGACTTTACATGGGAGACTGAAAATTTATTATAATTTAATTAAATTTAATCCCATGGCTGAGAATTCAATTGAGTGAACTGTATGATCTAATTGGAGCAAATAAAGAGTTAAGCAATGGTGTAAATCAACCTAGTCAAGAATATTTCACTTATATCAAGACGTCCCAAGCCATAGGCTAACATGCAGAAATTTTGCCTGTGCCTTGCACTGATGACATTATACAGAAGGGTTCTTTATCATGCAATGCCTACCAGGACATGGGACCTCGTTTATTTTAATTTCCCATCTGAAAGAATCGTGACATTCACTTCTAATTCAAAGTACTTGGCAAAAGAGCAGTCACTACCCACTTTCAAGTCTTTTGTTCAGACCCAGTCTGTGTTCGAACCCATTACCTCCCCATTACGGAGCAAGCACTCTACCAACTGTGCTACCGCAGTTGTTGGAACAAATAAAAAAAAGTGGAGGGGAGTAATGGTATTTCACGCCCCAGTCAAGATTCTTTCACTTATTTTGAGGCTGTCATTTTTGGGATGGTGGAGGAAACCGGAGTGCCCAAAGAATACCACTCACCTTCAGCAAGCAGACTGACAAACTTTCTCACGCTCGGATCTATCCTGAGTGGGATTTGAACCCAGGCAGTGAGAGGCGCTGTGATCCATAAGCTAGCATTTTAGACCACACGGCCACCGTGGCCTTGGAGCAAATAAAGAGGAAAAGAAGGAAAGCCCTGATCAATCATGGTAAATGAATAACCCAAAAAAGAATTTCCATAAGGAAAACCAGCTTAAAGACAAAATAATTATAATAATTTTTCATAGAATTAATTCAGTTGGACTATATGTACTTTGGTTTCCAAATAGCAGCAATCCAGTGGAGAATTAAATATTTGGTTAAAGTCTCTTGTTTGAGCAAATGAAATAAAAAAGTACATATACAATTATTATAATAATTCTAAATTCAATCAGGCTAACATCAAAACTAACTGGTGAGCAATGAGCAAAAATATAAACTAAGTGTTTAGAATAATTGGATGAATCAAGATGAAAAACCTGTTTTATAAATGATAAATATAAATTTACTGATTCAAAACAAAGAAAACAACCTTATCGGAAATGTGAAGTTAACAACATACACAAAATGTATAATATGAAGTTAACAAACTCAATTTAAAACTGTAGAAAAAACTTGCATTAATAAATACATAATGCTACAGAAAATATTGAAAAGATATATGCATATCATGATGATGATGGTGATATATATATATATATATATATATATATATATATATATATATATATATATATATATATTAAAATTATGATGAAATTTTATTTTGCTAGTCATGAAAATATTAAAAAGAAAGACAACCCAAACAAAACCCCATGGTTGAAAATTCAATTATCTCCCTTTGACCATAACCTGTTTTAAAGCTTACTATATTTCAAGTACTGTTTGAATAAGACTGAGTGAAATGTATGATCTAATTGTGGCACATAAAGAGAAAGAGAAAAAAATATTAGATTGCTGATATTCCTGATCAATCAAAGTGAACAAGTAACCTCTGAAAAGAATTTCCCAGAAGAAAAAAACAGTGTCACACTATTTAGTGAAAAAGAAATTGAAAATTTAACATCAAAAATTTAATATAGAATTTAATCTGTAAGGCTACCATCATTTCCATATGGCAATTATTGTTAATTGAGATATGTCAAAGCATTCAGGAAATTAGCCGGTATCTTCAGATTTAGCTCTAGGGTAATAAAAAAATCTAGAATGGTCAAATAAGGCCAACAATCTTGACTTTGTGTAACACTAGGATCTGTCCAAGCTGGATTCAAATCAAGGTTGAGATGCTGTGATTTGTTAAAATGTGTTTTACATTTGGACTCCAAAATCTTCCAGGCTCGAGATTCCCTTATGTTCTTCCAATTTACAAATGGATGTTCAATAACTTTTTCCACATCTTTAATGGTTTAACCATTTGAAGTTGTCACCATGTTTTTTTTTTTAACTTTCATACAATAACATACATATATGTTACATATATAACATGAAAATATAAGAAACATAAGAAATAAAAATCTACATTATGTAACAGGTGAAGGCCTGGGTGATTTCCTTCTGTCTGCATTTTTGGTAAAGTTAGTACCCAGGGTGGGCTTGACCCCACTGAACCTGTTATAGAATGTACATAATTGATTACAAAAAACTTACAATACAAAACAATACTGGAGGAGTATTTTAATTGAAAAAAATGAAATAAATAAATAAAATTATTACAGGTAAATTAAATACACAGGCAGTTGAAACTGAAACATGGCGTTTAATTTGAAAAAATAATTAATTAATTAATTAATTAATTAATTAATAAGAATTCCACGCATTTAAATGTTGTGCCACCGCCGACACAGGAAAAGTAACACCTAAGTCTCGCTTTATGGCAATGCCAGGCTCGATAAAAATTGGTAGTACATGTATTTTGGGGAACAAGCAAACAAAAATTAATTAAATATATAAATAAATGAGTAAGGCTTTGTCTCTATGTCCAAACAATCAAGTTTTAGATCAAATATTGTGAACAATATAAAAATAATTTACCGGGTATATATAAATCTGATTGACTTATAACAGGTTGAAAAATGAAGTTACTAAATTTTGATGGATCAAAGTTTAACAGTGATATTTTTCACTGTTGCCAATTTCTAAATACATATTGACATAGTCTTCCCATTTCTTCCACTTGTTAATTTTTTTTGAAGAGATATTCTGGTACCAGCCACAACCCTAGAAATCCCATGTTTTAATCCACATCTGGTTCTTAAAAAACTTCTGTCAGGTTTTTCTTAGTAAGTTGTACCATTAATTGATGTTATCATTCCAAGGTCAATATGAATAGCACTGAAAGCTTGATGAAAGTTCGACCAAGTACTTCTCAAATAAAAAATAAACTATATTATAAATATGTAAGAAATCAATAGTTGATTCATTTTATTTCACTAGCAGATAATAGGCTGAACTTTTTAAATAAATTCTAATTATTCTTTAATAAGTATAAAATTAATAATATCAATTTTTGTTTGTGTTAATTGTATTTATATTTCATTGTGTAAAATTGCCTAAAGAACACAGGGCTGCAGTGACAGGATGATCAGAGACAGACCTTTAACCTAGGTGTGTTGGGTTTGATCTCCAGGTGGAGCAAGTGAGAAAATTTTGGTCCCTTACGGTCATCTTGGAGTCAGTAATAATTAGAGTAGGGTGTTTGTCAGTCTGTGGCATGCTTCTCCAGTGTACTACCACTATAACATTGACTAATGACTGGGCAAGTAAAAGCTGGTTATATACTCACATTCACTAACAAATTTGTTCTTGAAGAAAAATTGTTCATCTTGTGAATAACTGAAAAGTTGCTGATGCAGCATTTAACACTATACAGCAACCTAAAAACAAGCTTACTGTAGAAGATCTTGTGTCTTACCCAGTCGGTGCTGCATCCATTGAAGTAGAATTTCAGATATGAATTATTGGTCTATCAAATGTCACATTGTCATGTGCTACTTTCTGAATGTTTATTTTTTATAAAAATTCAAAAAGTAGCACAACAGCTGAGCATTATAATACACACACACACACACACACACACACACACACACACACACACTTCTAAGCTGTTCACTTTCCTCATTTCATACATTATTTCATGATATATTCACAATACACTGTATTGTAATAATTCAAGCAAGTACATACAAGCAAATCTGATCACACTGTTAATATTTATTCCAATATTCAATTATCCCAGGTAGTTTTTTTTTTTATCATACATATAAATAGCTAATAACAAGAGGCCCATGGTCCTTAACTCTCACCTGAGGAAATGTCAAAAAACTTGCAAAGAACTTAGTTACAAAAACTTTAAAAAACTTCTCAAGTTTTGAAATCCTGTAATAATTAATCAGAAATATTTAGTCACATTTCATTTATAAATAACTCATAAGCATAATTTAACTATAGTACAATGAATAAGTTCTAAATCATTAACCATATGGTTGTGCAGCCATGATTTTGACCTTTGAACATATTAACTTGAACACAATATCAATACCTACAATATTCTAATATACATGCTTGTACAAAAAAGTTCATGGTTTTCAAGATAATTCCTAATTTCAGTACCCTTATGCAGCTATGACCTTGACCTTTGAACATATGACCTTGAACCATATTTCAAAATGATTATTATCAATATACAATATTTTAATATACATGCCTATATAAAAAGTTTATAGTTTTCAAGCTAATGCACAATTATAGAATTAAAAAGTCAATAATAACATTTCAGGGGCAACAACTCCTACATGGATTATCATATAGTTACAAAACTTTGTACCTTGTTAAATTTTGTCATGCTGAACATTCTAACAATGTTTGAATTCATATATATCATTATATTTGCAAGAAAATTGCCTTAAACTGCATAAATCTCAAAACCCCATATCAAATGACAATATCTGTTCAAATTGTTAAGTTATAACAATTTTGAAGCCATTTTACGAAATTCTAAAAATTAAATGCAAAAATGCATCCCATTTTTTGACCAAATTTCACCAAATGAACAAACTATAGGCTTCAGACCCTAGAGAAGCAAAATATTACATCAGATTTTTTTCTTCCATTATCAGTTTTAGAGAAGAATTTTTTTAAGATTTTTGGACCCCTAGGTCACCTTGACCCAGTTTTGGTAGCCATGGGAACGCTATGAACAAATCTGAATTGCACCACCCCATATACAGGTATGCTTCTTACCAAGTATCATTGAAATTTGTCCAGCAGTTTTGGAGGAGAAGTCAAAAATAGGTGTTAACAACGCACACATGCACGCACATACACAGGTCATGCCATGTCATAAGCTCATATGACTTTTCGGTCAGGTGAAATAAATAAAAACAATAATTTTGTATTTTACCAGTTTCATTCATTTAAAAATTGAAAATTAAAGTGAAAAAAAAACTTCCAACTTTAGGAACAAGGAATATTTTTGGCCCAAAATTTAAGCAGAAATAATTTTTCCTGACACTTTGGGCAGTTAGCTTAAACGACAAGATACCAATGTGATACTTACCACTTAATTGCATTGAAGAGAAGACCATATTACATTGTCTTCAGGTACTATATCATATATTGTAGCATTGCACCGCCTACCCCCACTGAAACAAAATTTATACAATGTTACCTCATTTTTAATTCATAATACAATCATATACACTGCACATAAATTTCAAATGAAATTAACAAATATTTCAAGTTTTAGACGAATTGAAATTCATGTGAAATTTATGTGCACAAAATTTAGCTGTTTACAACGTATATATATACTAAAGAACTGTAAAAACAACAACAGGACTTAGGATACAAGATTTTCACTAGTATTGTGTTGGATGTTGATATAAAGCACTCTGCAGTTTGAAATAAATGTCACAGGGTCCTTCAGAGGACACCTTAAAAACCAATTGCCCCATGTCATGGCAGGCATGGCACACTAAAGAACCCTCCCTGCACATTGCCCTTAATGCACTGCAAAGGTAAAAATTTCTGCCACTTCACCTATAGCTGGTGACGTCTCAATATAGGTGAAATATTTCTAACTAGAACATAAAATCCAATTAAATCAAATCACTAGACACAACCAACTTGTCTATGTATGTCATGAACTTGAAACTATCTAAAACAGACACCGAAAAATATCTGCTGTACTGTTTTACCTTCTTTCATTGTATGATACAATCCAAGTTAATGTTATACAGACGGTTTCAGTAAATCATAACATTAGAATATATATTTTCAATGAAACACATTTATCTATATCTTCCAAAATGGATTTAGTTGGAAATATTCATTCACTACAAACTGTAATTCATTTGATAAAATATCAGACAACACAGTGATTAAATCAAACCAGCAAAGGTTTCCATGGTTACATACCATTGATAATCTTGTACTATAACAAACTGGATTCTTATCACATACATTATACATAGAAGTGACTTGACAATCAAATCAAATATTCTACTACCAAATCCTGAAAAATAAAAACAACCAATGAATAATCAATTTGCAATTTTTAAAGTTTGATAATTTTAATTTTGAATTTCAGTTAGTTAAGATTGGTCTGTTGCTTGCTTTGCTTATTTAGAGGTAATTACTTTTCCAAATATAGTAGGAAGTGTATTTTCTGCCCATAGAATCTAACTTGGAATTTGTAACACAAATTAAACAATAAAATGCTGTATAAAACCAAAATTCCTTTCAATATCCGACAAAAGTATGAAAATAGCATCTTTACTTTTTCTGCTAAATAGAGGAAACAAGAGGCCCATGTGCCTTAATGCTCACCTGAAGATATGTCCAATATTGTTTGTAAAGTGCAATAGACAATATATTAAGTACAGAAACTTTTGAAAGTTTTCTCAAGTTAAGAACTCCCACAAAACTTAATCAGAAATATATCCACTCACATTTCATTTATAAGTAGCTTATATAAAATACATGAAGTAACTGTAGTGCAATGAATAATTTTCTAATCATTAATCAATTTCAGTATACTTATGCAGCTATGTCCTTGACCTTTGAACATATATGACCTCGAACCATATATGATAGTCATGTCAATACCTACAATATTCTAATATACATGCCTATGCATGAAATTAATAGCTTTCAAGATAATTAATAATTTAAGTATTTCTATGTTGATATGACCTTGACCTTTGAACATATAACCTTGAACCATATATCAAAATGATCGTTGTCGCAATACCTACAAAATTCTAATATAAATGCCTATACAAAAAGTTAATAGTTTTCAAGATAATTAGCAATTTAAATCTTCTAATGCAGCTGTGACCTTGACGTTGGAACATATGACCTTGAACCTTATATCAAAATGATCGCTGTCGCAATACCTACAATATTTTATTATATGTGCCTATACAAAAAGTTAATAGTTATAAAAAATAATTAGCAATTTAAGTCTTCTTTTGCAGCTGTGACCTTGACCTTTCAACGTATGATCAAAATGATCGTCATGTCAATACCTACAATATTCTTAAATACATAGTTACACAAAAAGTTAATAGTTCTCAAGATAATTAGCAATTTAAGTCATCTTCTGTGGCTGTGACTCTGACTTTCAACATATGACCTTGTACCATATATCAAAATAAAAGTTGTCACAATACCTACAATATTCTAAAATACAAGCCTATACAAAAAGTCAATTGTTTTAAAAGATAATAAGTAATTGAAGTCTTATTTTGCAGTTGTGACCTTGACCTTTCAACATATAACCTTGTACCATATATCAAAATGATTTTGTCACAATACCTACAGTATTCTATTATACATGCCTTTACAAAAAGTTTATAGTTTTCAAGATTATTAGTAATTTATGTCGTCTTCTGCAGTTGCAACCTTGACCTTTCAACATATACCCTTGATCTATATAAAAATATATTAAAAATATAATTTTTAGCAATTTCCCCACTCAGTGCCTTACAATTTCCCCATTTTGAGCCCCATGGCTACCATTTGTGCAAATCTGAAAAAGATGACCTAAAGATGTTATAAATGAAATAACTAAGGTATATTACTTGTAGATTCAGAGAAGATTTTTAAAGTTTGTCACTATTTCCCCCCTCATGGAGCCCCAAGGGATATAACTCCTTCATTTGTGCAAATCTTAAAGGCCTTTACCAAGGCATCATAATCACCTAGTTTCATCAAATTCGGTTTGGTAGTTTTAGAGGAGATGATTGAAATGGTTCAGGATGGGCAATGCACGACAGACGACGGACGGTGAACGATCGCAATAGCTCATCTAAGCTTTCAGCTCAGGTGAGCTAAAAACAAAACAAAAAACAGGAAAACCTCCAAAATATAGGGTTTTTGTTAATTATTATTTTAAGCTGGCACAGAATATTGAAGTTAGGCAGAAAATAATGCCATCATGACTTCTAACTATAAACAAGTGCTAGGAGACATCTAACCGTTCAATCTTATTATGTCTCTGGTGGATAGTGGGAATTATATTTTTCCTGTGGCTGACAAGAAGATATACTTCCATGAAGAGCATTAAACCTTAAGGGAAGGAAATGGTTTAATCACGTGGTAACTTTTCCAGTTCCACAAATATTTTCAGTCTGAACAAAATGTAAACGTGCCTTCTGACACCTTATTGAAATATCCCAGGTTTTTTATTAGAAATTGTATCTTTTCATTGCCCGGAAAAAGCACCATTATTTTCATAAAAACAACAGTATTAAGTAAACTGGGACCACATTTAGGATTCAACAAAACAATTCAGAACTTAGTGACAACTCTCAAATCTTGCCACCAAGCAGATTGCACCCTCCGACGAATAGTTCTTTTACCAAAAAGATACCAATTATCCGATTTGTATACTGTACTCACATTTTTTTTTGGTTTTCCGAGTAGCAATCTTTTGAGGCAACCCCCTGAACTAGAATTCATTTGTGAAATTCTTGACTGGCCATGACCTGTTAAATATAAAGAAAATCGTCAAACGATAAAACACAGGCAAAATGCAATGCAATGCAAAATCGTTGTCTAACACCAGTGACCGTTAAATTATCGTTATTTCAATAATTAAAAACTGCTATCATTTCATTTAGTTAAATTCTATTATAACTATTTACCTTGCTTTTTCAGACCCGTGAGCAACTAATAATACATGTAGCGGGTCTTGTCATCTCCGGTGTTATAAGAAATGTATTTGTATGTAGTCGGTCATTGGTTAGACAAATATTTTACACATAATGATGTAGCTTTGCACTAATTTTAAGTTAAGATAGTGTGTGTGTGTGTGTGTGTGTGTATTTTAACATTTTATTTTCATGTTTATATATTATGTCAGGGACCCCTGTGTTTCAATTGTATTCTACCGCGTCGTTTAACAAAAACTATAGTCCCCATTCCGAAATTCACAATAAGTTACAAGCATCCATAGAATATTTGACGAGTGATAAGGTAGACTGTTTGAACAAAATCGCTTTAACATCGTTAGCCACGACATACGCTACTTCTTAAGCAAAAACCCATTCGTCCCTTGCACTGTCGGAACTACCTTTTTCAAGCGTAGTAAGCGAGAACCTAAGAGATTAAGTGACGTCATGAACTGACCTTACCTTATTCCACAACCAAGAAAATGGTACAGTTGAATCCACTGTACCAGCTCGTCGGTTATCATATACTATTTTTATCATGTATGGCATGCATGGTATGTATTATATTACTTCTTTATTTATTTATTTGTTTGTTTATTTATTTATCTATTCCACTGGGACTTGGTGTCAGGATTTCGGTTTTTTTTGTTTTAAGATTTATATTTCTTGGGTCCAGTTTCACAATGATTCACTCAGCTGAGTGTACACTCAACTCAAATTTGGGAATATGTCAATATCAATTTCTAAGACATTACACTCTTAAAATTGAATATCTAATGTTGCATTTTAATTGTTTAATGTAAGTTTGTTGAACAAAACAAAACATTGTCGAAAAAATTTTCAAATTTTTAAAATATTGATACGAGAAAAATTGGAATATTTGAGTTGAGTGTACACTCAGCTGAGTGAATGATTGTGAAACTGGGGCTTGGTGTTTTAATTACATGCGAGGTTGGTACTAGTTCATACATATCAATAACTTTGCCTCAAATCAATTTTTGACAAACTTAAAAAAAATTCTGAAATATATGTGTCCCGTCCTACTCAGTGCCATTGGGACATATATGTCCCATAGATCTACCTGAATATAAGAATATTGGTGTTTAATTATTGTTTATTTGCCATAAATAAAAAAAAATATAATTTTTTGTTTCATAATTTTCTATGGATAACATTCAGACGTAAGTAAGGGTGGTTAAGTCATTGTTTTGTAAATCAGACGGGAAGGTCGAGGGCCTTATAGCACCAATGGACATATAGATATAGTCTGGTGTCAGTCCACATTATCGATGACGCAACGTTACTATGACGTCGCGGCTATTCGTTGTTGATTTCGAATTCACCGCGGCAGCAAGAGGGTTAAAAAACATCTCACATGTAATAAAAACACTAGACCTGATGTTGCCGTTCAGTATTATAAGGCTGTTCGGAGCCATGTATTTCAGGTCTATAAAAGTACCAAATAAAAACTTTATCAAAATACTGGAATTCTGACCCCAAACCCCTGTCATTTATTCAAGCATTGAACCACAGATTTAACAGACTAACATCAACTTTTATTAATTTATCAAACGATATAACAATGTTTTTCTAACAGGGGTTTGGTGTCAGGATTTTTTAAATTTTGCTTAAAAGATTAATCTTTGTTTTATTACATGCGAGGTTGTCCTGAAAATCATGACTCTTAACGGCTTTGCTATTATGGATATGTGCCGTTACAGAGTCATGCAAACAGGCAATTTTTCTCGATTGTTTTCAATATTTCATTTACCACTGTTAGGGATGTACATATATCGCGAACTTATTTCAATTTTTAGACATCGTTTATGATAAAAAAAAAAGAATTGTGAGAAGTAATTACATTGTTTTCAATTTTTTAAACATATAAACATGCTTCCGCCTTCATACAGAGCGAATTTTTAAAATTCGGCGGAAGTTGACAAAGTTTGTTTCTTCACGTTGTATATAAAATTATCAATAATGTTACCCAAATTATATGAAACACACTACTTATGATTTTTGAGCAAAAAAATAATAAAAACATAGACATTTTACCAAAACATATTGAAATGTGAGCATTCATAGAAGCTTTGTTAAATCTAACAGAAGGAGGCTATCATATATTCTACCACACAATGTCACAATAATGTTAATGCAATAAATTTATGTTACTTAGGTGACTACAGACTGTATTCAGTTCATTCTTATGTTTGCAGAAATGTTGTCTGCAACTGGCAGTAAAAGTGCATATCTTAGTTCTGATTTCAAAATAGACAGGACTCCAAAGAATGCAACTAAGCTAAGAAAATGGATAGAGTTTCGACTTGTCGGAAAGCCCTAGAAACAACCAAATTTGGTAAAAACACTCAAAAAGTTGAGGCTAATAATAGGTAACTGAGAAGAAGCTTACCTAGAAATGTAACTATTTCAAAAACATGCACAGGTCAAGGTCACAGTGTTGTACAGTGTCAATATTGGGCCTGGTCAGACTTTATATGTCCAATTGTACAAGGCAGTAAGGTACATGTCAACCTGTCAAAGGAACAAAAAATTGACAAAATCAAAAAAAAGTCTATAAAAACTGATAACTTTAAGCAGGCACAACAAGCATAGCATGAAAAAATTATGAAATGTATGAAAAACATGTAGTGGATGTGACAAATAAGGAAAAATGACATGCCGCAACTCGAGATCTCGAAACCAAATTATACCTCACTGTGGACAAAAATCAAGAACAAATGTGACCATTCTTATCAAAGACTGATAAATTAATCTTTTTTAAATTTTTTAAAATATACATAATGAAAAATGAGTGCAAACACATAGTCTTTGAGGTTTAAAATGCTTCCTTTCTTTCATTTATGTGTTTGGTCTTCAAAACAAGATGGGGGGGGGGGGGGTGCCAAGTATGTTATGACACTGGTGTGGTATATCCAACCTGGTCAAATGCATCATGGTGAGTTCAACATGATTATAAAGGCACATCCAGTTAGCC